>CAUYQV010018392.1:0-24476 GCA_963574575.1 Galagoides demidoff
TGGATCAATAAATTGTGGTATATGTACACCATGGAATACTACACAGCCACAAAGAAAGATGGAGACTTTGCCTCCTTCATGTTTACATGGATGGAGCTGGAAAATGTCCTCCTTAGCAAAGTATCTCAAGAATGGAAGAAAATGTATCCAATGTACTCATCACTATTATGAAACTAATTGTTAGTTATCTTAAGAAAGCTACAATCCAAATGGAGCCCTAGACTACGGGGAAAAGGGAAGGGGGAGGGAAGGAGGGGGAAGGATGGGTGAAGAGAATGATATTGTGGGGATCGCACCTATAATCTATCCTATTAGAGTACATGTGAATTTGTCTAAAGGTTGAATATAAATGTCTTAACACAACAATTATGAGAAAGACATGATGGCTATGTTAGCCAGTTGGATGAGAGTTTTCCAAACTACATATGGAAGCAACACACTGTATATCCTATGATAGAATTAAGGTACACAATTATGATCTAATAAAAGAAAAAATATATATAACATTTAAAAATGAAAGAAAATACAGACATTTTCAGATAAACTGAAATGGAAATGCTTTGTCCCAAGCACACTCTCACTAAAGGTAATCTTCAGAAAGAAGGAAGATGATCAAATATGAAAGCTCAGAGGAGTGGAAAGAATAAAGGCCTATGGGTTAATCTCAATGAAAAAATCTAGTGTACACAATAGCAATGTAAATGTCTTAACACAATAACTAAGAGGATGCCATGAAGGCTATGTTAACCAGTTTGATGAAAGTGTTTCAAATTGTATATAAAACTAGCACACTGTACCCCATGACTGCATTAATGTACACAGCTATGATTTAATAAAAAATAATAATACAGAATACAATACTGTCAATAACAACAATAAACAACACTATATATATGTGGATATATAAAAAAATCCTGATATATAAATATAGAGATCTCAGATTCCAGCCCATAGCAGGAATTTATAAATATATACATACTTTTTTTTAAGTTAGTTTCTGCATGGTATTTATATATATATATATATACACAAAATTGATATATATTATATATATATATATATATATAATTGGTAAGTAATTTTTTAAATTAAAAGGAATAAGGGTCATTTTTATATAAAACGTTGTAAAACTATTCATTTACAGTAGACTTTAATGAGGAATAATGCATATTGTAATTAACCTGTAGGAAGATTAACCATTAAAAGGATGGTATATGTAGTTACTAACAGTACTTAACAAAAGCAATGTGGAATAATTTAAAAAATAAGCAATTTAAAAAATACAATATAATAGAAAGGCGCATTGAAAGACTAGACATCACAAAATTGTATGGCAAATAATCTCTAATGCACCAATAATTCCTTTAAATAAAACAACTAAAACTATAACAAACACTCAAAGTTATCAGATTTTCTTTAAAAAGAATGAAGATAAAGAGAATCAATGTAAATTACCTTTGGAAATACCATAGCTTAAGCATAAGAACTATTGGATGGATTGATAATAAAGCTACACTATACATTCACTGTATGTCCACTGAAAGTTTGTATAGCTACATTTATTTGAGTAAGAATATGCTACAATGCAAAAAGCATAAAAAGATATAAAGAAAGTCATTTAATTATGATAAAATTTTAATGTATTAGAAAAATAGAAGAGTTCAAAATGTGTATGTTTCTAAATAGCCCAGCCTCAAAGTATACAAAATAAAAACTAACAGACATAAATCAAACTACCCTACAAATGTTAACTTGCTTATAGAGAACTGCAGAATGAAAGTGTCTGAAATTTGTGAAAATATAGATTTAAGTAATACAATTATATAGCAATCTAATTAATATAGAATTATGTCTCCAAGTTTAAGAAAACACATTTATTAATCGATCATTTGCTGGGCATAATGCAAAGCTGAATAAATTCCAAACATTAGAATTATACAGATTATATTTCTGAATGTTCAAAAATTAAACGGGACACCAATACAAAAATAACTAGAAAGTTTCAAATGTTTAAAAATTAGGCAAAAGTCAACAGGAAATCATAATGGAAATTATTAGATGTTAGGACTATGTAAATAACCCTCCAAAGTTAGCAAACTTACACTTCAGTTTAGCCATATTTATGTACAAATGTGTTACAAAGGAGAAAAGCTGAAAATATCCATCCTGAGAACCAAAAATTAGAATAGTAAGTTAAACACATCTTAAGTAAAATTAAACTTTGCAATTAAGAACAGAATTTAATAAAATAAAAAAACATAGTTTACAGCAATTTCTTACTGTAAAAAAGTTCATCGACCTCTAGCAAGAAAAAAGGAAGAAGAAACACAAAAGTGACACCAGTAATAAAAAAGCAGACATCTTAATAATCTTACTAATATTAAGAGATGGTTACTTATTTCATACAATTCTATAATACTGGATTCATAACTGTATCCAAAATAAGCATAGACAAACTTACCAGAACTGATGTAAGAGGGCATGAAAAGCTGAAATAATCTTATGGGCATGAGGAATTAGAATCTATAGTTAAACATTTGCTAAGAATGAAATGGTTCTGGGCAAATGGCGTTAGTGTTTAGTTCCACCAGATATAGGGGAGGAGTACCTTCAGGGGTAGGTGACTAGCACCCCACTCTCCAGCATAGCTGCATCTCATAAATTACAGTACTTTTATGATGCGTTTGGAAAATTGGGGTACATTTAGCCTTAATAACAGAATGGTTAGATTCATTTACTGTGTTTAGTGAACAATTAGGGTTCCCTGCTAAGTGGTGGGGATTTAATGGGGAACAAGACTTTTGTCCACCTCTGCGTATTCAAACAGGTATATGGTGTTGGTGTATTCTCTTGGAAAAAGGTGTCCAGAACTCCAATTTGAGGTTCCAGACGGATGAAAGATATTTACACCTCATCCCCACGGATGGTAGATGAGATGGAGCACTATTTTGGTTTTAATAAGAGTCTATCTACATAAACAAACAACCCCTCCCCCCAAGAAAAAAGTCACTGGTTTAACGAAAGTGTATTTTTCCTTCTCAAAAAGTACTTGAACAAACTATTTTTCTGCAGTGGTTTCCTTCCACACAGTAGTGTGGGAATCTTTTCAATTCTTTGTCTGTGGCTGTACCACTGTAACGTGTGATTCTCAGAATCATTCCAGCAGAGGAAGAGAGAATGTGGAAATTCATTCAGAGTGGATGATTGCCTTAACTAGGAAAGGACACATGTCAAGGAACTGGTTACATGGACCGGACGGTCCTAACTGCAGAGCCCTGGAAAGTGTGAGAGAGTAGCTCACCTTCATGTCTGCCACTGCTAACCTGAGACGACCTTAAACCCTTTCCTGGATAAGCCAGCAGTCTTTTTGCTACATAAAAGATATTGGAAACTTCTAGACTGCATTTAATGAAGAAGAAAAGGGGATGAGAAATCACAAACATTGTTAAACAAAGGCAGGAGGGCCAGGCAGGGAAGTGTCCCTGCTATGGGCTGGTGTTATGGATCTCCAAGGTCAGCACCTGCCTGTTGTATAGCACTCGGTCCCTTCAACCGTGTCATTAACTCTGCACAAGTTTATACCTACTCTGTTACAAAAATTCTTGTGAATAAACTTGACTTCTAGAGTCAAGAAAATTTTGAGAAAATGAAAAAGTCTTCAAGGACATGAGAACTTCCACAAATACGAATTGCTTCACATTTATGAGATCATTCTCTACAGTTTGACTAAGAAACAGAATTTTAAAAACATAACTATTATCTGAAAAAGAATTTAAAAAAAAAAATCTATGAATGACACAATCCATTGGAATATTTATTTCGTATCCCCATATAAGAAGTTTGGATGGGTATTCTGGTCTGTCATTAGAGCTAGGCATTCATTGAACGACAGTGTTGGAAAAGTCAAATCTTATATCAAATTATAGGAGGTCCTCTTTCATGGAATTGCAGAGTTTCAGAGACTTAGAAAAAAGCAAATTGATGATTTTTCTTTCTAGAGATGGTTTTCTCAGAGAAATTTGAGAAACATCATCACAGCTAGGCCTTCTCCTTCTCTAAAAGAACAGAGAGTTGTGCACAGCAGGAACCTTGCTGTGACCTGTGATGAAATGCTGAAATCAGATATGGATCAATTTGGGATGGGGGAGGACTATGGAATGTAGAGGAAACTAATTAAGAATCTGAGTGCCGTAATTCTATATGAAACAGTGGAGAATAAGATCGTCCTCATATTCCAATTCTGAAAGACATAATTGTATTTCATTATGTGAAGCTGCTTTTCTTTAAATAAAGAAGTAAAAAAGAATACCACTTAGATTTCACCTTTTAAAATTTTTCTAAAATCATGCTTCTTAAAATACAAATTTTTAGTATACAGGCATAATTATTTTTAAGAAAGAAATGATTCTATCAAGAGAGTTTCACAAATTTGTGAACTAGTCATAGTTAATTGGATAAGTATACACAAAGAAGTTACTATGTTTTAGCCTTGAACTAGGCTGCCATGCCTCTGAAGTCTTGGAAAGAGATTTGAATTGGTTGAGAGTCACCGAAACTCAAAGGTACGCTTTGATATCTTCACTGACATTGATGCTTGAGATGAATGAGCAGAGTGGACTCATCATATCACTGTGAAACACTAAGTTGTGTGGATTTTCTCCTTACTTGGAAAGGAGAAGCAAATCTAAAATGTCACATTAAATAGAAAACAATCATACAAAAGCAACCTAAAATTTAGGAACAAGTGTAAAATTGGGAGGGGCTCTATTAAAAACATGGGGAAATAGTGTACAGTCTGAAATGCATAGAAGAGTGAGTACGTAGAGGTCCTTCTCTGAGTGGATGCAGTAACAGCATTGTTAGGTGTGGGACCAGGCATCAGGTCTCTGTGTTCCCTGGTTCTTGGTTCCCAGTACTGAAGAATGGTTATTGGTACTGAATCACTGGAGTATGAACAGAGCAAGTAGGTACAAGTGAGCAAAGCACCAAAGTTTATGAAGGCACAGTTGGTTTCAGAGAAAGAATGAGTCAGCCCCCACGAGTAGAAGAGACCCTGAGTTTAACAAGATTTCTCCTTTTATGTTGATCCCATAATTCTGTTAAGTTGGGGTGGAATATTCATGATTTTTCTTAGAAAAGGGTAGAGCAATTCCTGGAGTTGAGAACCCTCCCCTTTTCTATCCTTATAAGGCAATTTCTGGGGATTACCTTGGTATTTCTAAACTGTCATGGCACTGGTGATTGTGACTTTTACTATGTTAATAAGGGTGCGTCATTTAGGGATACTGTTACCTCAACTGTGCACATACATTAATGACCCTGTATTGAGTGAGGCCTTGACAATACCTCTACTTTGTGGTTCCTCTACCTCTTTCTGATTGGTCAGTGCTTGGAGACCTTCTATTGCAGACTAAACATCTGGTCAGGCATTGGGAACCACCTTCACATGCCATCTGTTCTTTCTTGGGAAGCCTGTTCTGGTCAATTTGTTCCTCCTAGTAGACAAAACATCTTCTAGTACCATCTAACACCCAGTGGACATGCCCTAGACAAAGCATCTATTTCCTTTCCTCTTTATGCCTACCTAACAGTGTTTTTTTGTAAATATTTAGAACCCTCAAAAAATCTTTTATGAGTATTTTTTTATAACCCCAAAACAGAACTATGACCTTTCTGCATAATTTCCTCTCTTTTAAAATGATAAAAATGACTTAATAGGTTGGCTCCTGTCCTCAGTGGCCTGGATGCCACCCACATACACCAGAGCTGGCAGGTTCGAACCCAGCCTGGGCCTGCAAAACAGCAATGACAACTACAACAAAAAAAATAGCTGGGAGCTGTGGCGAACGCCTACAGTCCCAGCTACTTGGGAGGATGAGGCAAGAGAATTGCTTGAGTCCAAGAGTTTGAGGTTGCTGTAAGCTGTGTGACGCCATAGCACTCTACCAAGGGCAACATAGTGAGACTCTGTCACAAAAAAAAAAAGAAAAAAATGACTTAATAGCCACAATAATAGTATATGTAGTAAAAATGCTTGCTATTTGCCATAAACCATGCTAAGTGTTTCAACTTGAATAGCTCAGTTTACAGCTGAGGAACTGAGGCTCATTGACATTACATAGTGTAACTCTAGGGAAATATAAACAAATGGACAGGAATAAGCTAAAAATAATCTCATTGGCTAGTGAGAACCTTATTGACTTCAATTTATCAATTTTGTAAATAATAATTAGAATAAGAGTTTCCATTTATTGAACACTTTCTAAGCTCTGGGCACTATCTGGGCATTTTTATTTCTTCAGATTTAGAGATAACAGAGTCTTGTTTTGTTTTGTTTTGTTTTGTTCTTTAACAAATGAGAAAAGTGAAGTTTGGAGAGATGAATTGTGCATGATCATGTAACTGAAAGTGGGCAAAGGTGGGATTTGTTTGGGGTCTAATTCCAAATGAAATAATAGTGTTTAGTTCAGCAAAGAGATTCCAGTGAAAGGGTCACTTAATTACACAAACAGAAGTTAAATAATTCTTTATGGCTATGGTGAAAATAACAGAGAATGGGTATTTGGTAAATAAAATAAGTACTTATTGGGAAATCTACAAAGCTTTTTGATTGCCATACCACCTTTTTAAAAAGAAAGAAAGAAAGAAAGAAAAGTCTATTGTGTTAGTCATGTTTTTTTTGGTTTGTTTTATTTTCTGTATTTCTGATGATTTGGCATATGGAACCTTGTTGACCCTGGAAAGACACTGCCCCTCCGAGGGCTAGTCAATTCCTAGAGACAGCAGATGGCTCATCCCTGTGTGTCATTCACATGCAAACTGACTAATCCAGAGTCCTATTACCAACCATCTCTTCCACTGGGTTCTCACACTGTGGGCCTCTACTCCCCTACCCTAGCTAGCCCAGGGCAAAGTACTAGACAGTCAGGGACACTCTTTTTAGCTAAAGCTTGCTGCAGTTACTCAAACCAGCCAATCTTTAGTCTACTGATATTGTCTCATCCACTCCTTTCCACAGAAACTACAATAAAGGTTCTTGCCCAAGTTCGGCCTTCCAGCATCCTGACCCCTGCTGGACCTGCATGGCGTGTCCTCTCCTCTTGTAAGATGAGACTAACAAACCAATTTTTCAATGGTGGTCACCCCCTGATCCATTGGCCTCATCATCAAACCTGACATATCCTGGACATCTCAGAGATCGTTGTATCTTGGCCTCCCTAATTCAACAAAGTGAACAGAGAGCAAACATTTGTCCTGAAATCCTAAGATGATTCAGGTAGTCATCTACCTGAATGGAGTACAGTGGAATAAACACTATCTTAAAAGTAGATAATGCAATGACCTAATTTATTGTTTATTTTAGTTTTGCCTACCTAAGTAGAAAATGTATAAACTATACACAGATATATGGAGCTTAGATTTTATCTGCTCAGATAAATCTTGAAAATTAAATATTTTAAAAGAGATCAAAAGTGCTCTGAAGTGCTGTATAAGAAATCTCAAGGTGCTTATTTACTATATGTCTTTCAATTAATAAACTTTTATTATTTTCAAAGGAAATTTGACTGTGCAGCAAATAATATTATACAAGAAGCAGAAATTCCCTTCTTGTATATATGAAATCTTTTTGTATTTCCTAGAAAAAAATTTTTTTTACTAAATTTCAAATTCCCATATACAAAATATTTGTCTTCTTGAAAAACTTAATAAAAATAAAAAATCAACAATAATACCTATTAAGTGATATAAAATTTGTACACATTTTATTTTGTACTGTTAAAATGTTTAAAGTTCTAATTAAGATGGAGTTCGAAGTAGTTTCTAATGTGAATTCAATATGGATTTCAATCTAATGTGTAAGTAGTAATTCTGTAAACTTTTTGGGTCATACATTGATAGGATTGTATTAATTTCTATGGGTTCACAAAAACTAAACAAGTCCTTTAATTAACGCTTTGAAACACTGCCACATATATATATATATTGCAATATCCTCTTAAGTCTTACAAAAAAAATGATTCTGAAGGGCATTGGGACAAATTGTGATTAAAAAAATAAATAATATTCAGGGACATTCTACAAGTTTCATCAAAAAGCTTTGTGTCAGTTGGAATTTATCAAGATAAGTAAAGGCTACGAATTTAAAAAGAGTAAGATGGCAAAACTATACTTGGTTCCTGGCGGAGAACTTTTTCTTCTCTCTCTCTTATAGACATATTAGATTTGAGAATCCAAAAAGCTCTGTTTAATGATCCTGTATTGGCTGGCATCCAGTGAAAAATTGCTTCACTTCTAAATATCCGTGACATAACTGTCTGTCTAATAAGAAGACCTGCAAAGTACCATTTGTTGTTGCATCCGGCAGGTCTGCGTTCTGTGCCTCCCAGACTGAAATTTGTAATTCATATTTCCTTTGGCCGGAACTTTGGAATGAATGCCCAAAAGGTATATTACTCGTACAAGAGGTTCTTGTAAATCTGCCGTCGGTTCTCCTTTGAGTACAACCTCTCTTTCTGTCTTGGGCCAGACTGTTTGTTAGAGAGGACCCTGTCACTTGTCCTGGTAGTTAAAATGTAGAAACAATCTCTCGTTGGACTGATTCTTCCCATTTTGAAAAATTGCCACAGCAAATTCCCCAGCCTGCCAAGTTGGCAGATTCTAAGCCAAAAGCTGGAGCCCAGCCAGGCATCAATGGCGCATTCCAAACCTCTGAGTCAGCATCCAATTCCATGCCATTCTCTGTCTTCTGTGCGGGGAAAGCATCCGTGCCACAAAATCACCGTTAGCCAAATACTAAACTTGCTCCTTAAGCTAAACCAACTTTTTACATTGTGCTTTCATAACCTGGAGCACAGAATATGGAGGGAAATCTGCAAATTCTGAAAGATTCAGACATTGTGGAAGATTTCTACTGAAGGCTGGTGGATTTGAACCTCCCTGCTTTTCAGAAAAGTGAGGGAGAAGTTTGAATAATTTTTTGGCTTGAGTTGTAAAACGCAGGTCCTGACCCCTTGTCGTTATTAAAGATCCCATGGGTTCTTTTTAAAGGACTACGGGGGATTAACCTTTCTGTTCTGGCTAAATTCCTAATTGGATAATTGCATTCTGCCTCCCTAAATTATCCCTGTAGCTCCAATTGGATATGGAATTTTCACTTCCTGTCATAAAGGGTTGTAGGGTGTTACAACATTTCACCCCAGGGGTGACGCCAATTAAGTCGTTAGTGAGGTGAAATCTGTATGGGGGTCGTCTTTCTTGTTTCAGCCCCCTTCCCCACCTCCTTATTTGGAGTTGAACATGTGTGGGAATCATTCAATCATTCGTCATGAAAAGGGATGTCATAAGTTAGTAACACTGCATATTGTCACGTTATCACTAAGAATCTAATAAAAGCAGTCGATAACTGATAAGCATGTGCAGAGAGCATTATCGTTCTAAAAAGAAGACAAGCACATTGCTGGGAATGCTACTATCCAACCCAGAGCCATGATGATCTGAAGAAGGCGACATAAAGTGTTTTTAAAGCAGAGCCCCAGATTGTGTTTTTACTGGGGAAGTAGAACGCAGCTCTGTGAGCAAGCTTGCTTCAGAGCCTTTGTGGCTCTCGGCTCAGTATTCATAGAAACACTTAGGCCCAGGGCCAGGGCCAAGGGGAGTCAATGTCTCTCCTGAATATGGATGCAGGCATTAACCGTGGGCAGATTACACACGCACTTGATGTGGAAAGTAAAGGTCACACATCAGTCTCTTCAGCTGTATTTATCCGCATTGGAAATCATTGCCCACAGACTCACCTTTGAACCTAAAAAAAGCAACAAGACCAGCAGCAGCTCTGTGTTTACTCCGAGTTGAGGAAAAAGTTAATAACCTGCTTATTTGTGTTATTTACTTCTGAAAAACTTGATTTTAAATCAATTACAAAACTGGTCTTAGACCGGTTATGATTATTCTTGTTCCTTTTATAGACTATTTCATCCGTAGATATTTTTATAAGGAATATCAGTACCTTTGGAGTTTGGTCATAAGAATTATATATTAATTCTTCAGAAACAAAATGTAAAGATATTTACACAGATCAGTACTAACATCCTTCCATCCTCCCTCAATCTGATCTAGTGACACTGGGGACCAGAGGAAATTTGGGATCCTGCTTTTTTAGGTAGGAAAACAAAGGGGTTAAAAAGAAATCTTACAATCAAACTAAATAGATTGTTGGCCAATTTGCTGGATTTGGCTGATAAGAATAGTTATTTATTTTTGCATGTTTTCTCAGCTATATTACAAATCCACTGACCTGTATTTCATAAAAGCATAATAAATAACCAATGACAGTAAAATCAAGAGTTAAACTGTCTCAATATTTGAAAAATAAATTTCAAAAATGATGCTTCTCTATTACTATCCCTAATTTTATTTTTTTGTCTTGGTATCAAATAAATAGAATGATCCATTTTAAAAACAGTAAGTACACTTTTATTTGGTAGCCATTAGATTAAATGACACTCATTTCACTACCGCGACAGATACCACCTGATAGGAGCACCTTTAGCCCTCTCCTATTCTCGATACCTCTGTGTAAGTTGATTTTTCCTTCTCTTCCCATTTTTTTTTGTTTCAGAGAGAAATTTGTTCTGTGGAGACCAGATTCATCATGCTGGCTGCTGCATCTCTAAGACTACTCCAGAGGTAGCTATAGAAACTAAAATTCGGAAAACTCTGGATAACGTTTTCCTCACTTGTTATCAGAAAAGACGTTCTCTCTGTCCTCAAGTGACACATACAATTTTTTCTATATTAGGACAATTGCATTTTTCTACCATTTTTTCTAAATCAGGACATTGCATTTTACCACTTAAAACTTAATCATGCCGGGCCTTTAAAATTGTTTTTGAAGGGCTCTTTCTACATATTAGTTGTACCTTTGTATTACTCCAGATTTTATTAAATAAGCACACATTTTCATCTCTAGAGAAATCATTGATAAAGCATCTTCTGCAGAATAGAGTCAAATGATAAGGCCTCCCACTTTTCTAATTGAAATAGATTTTAAACACTATCATAACGGAAATATTCAATCAGCTACAAAGTATCAAACTAGACTTTGTATCCAACCCAAATTTTGCCATTATCCCCACCTGGATATAATGTGATATCATTCCATGTATGTAGCAGGGATTTGGCAGTGTTTCTAAAGGAGTCCTCACATGTGTACTTCTAGGTGGTTGACTAGATGTCTGCACATAAGGACACTCAGACCCACTTATTCTGAGACCAGTGTTATGTTTTCTCATTCATCGTTGACCATTCAACAAATGATTCTTTGTATTTATGGTTTAGAGAAATTGATTCAGGATCTGTGATCACGAGAGACACATCTAACCAAGAGAGTAGATGACACTTCCAGAAATGAGAACTTTGAATTTATTTCCCTTTCCCCCCTCAAACTTGCTTTAAGATAACCATAATGTAGAAATATTATTCATAATTTCTTGTGTATGCACCTGCTTGTCAACCTCCTAGTTAAGGTACATTAAAGGATAATAAAGGAAATGCTACAAAAACAAAAAGCACATTCATAATGGTGTTACCATTTTAGAAAAGGAAAAAAACAAGACCCCCCTCTGGCCACATAATATCTATCGTTCAGATGTTGCTGAGCCTTTAACCTTCCTTTGCCATGGGAAAATACTCTTCTCTGATAACAAGAATAACTGGCATGATTACATATGAGTTGTCCCTTTGTATTACAAGAATAACTAGCATGGTTACATATTAGTTGTCCCTTTGTTTATGTATCATATAAACATATTTCTGTATTTATTAGCAATCAAGTAAATAATAAATCAATTTCTAAGCCAAAAAAATGTTATTTATTCTCCAATTTCATTATCACCATCTTAAAAATATATATAGAATAGTTTGAGAGCCATGAAGAGAACAGAATAGAATTGATAGAATTAACCGTTTTATTTCTGTTCATCTCGTAATTGGTTGTGGTTTCAAGATCTGCTAATTAAAATGTGAGCTAGTAGGATTGACTGACAGGTACCGCTGTAAAAATACTTTGTCAACCATGAGGTAATGATCTGTTAGTCAGTAAAGCAGTTGTGTTAAGTACTGAGTGTTTAATCTTAAGTACCTCTTCCAAATTGCTCCCTTGAGTGTCCCAATTTACTGCCAGACCATTGAATTCCTTATGAATTGTTTCAGGTATCCTGTGTTGTATTGTTCCCCCAACACACACACGTACACACACAAACACACACTATATAAGGCATGCAGATGTGTAACAAGAACATTTTGTGACACATACGTATCACCAAGTTGTAGAACCAACCTAAAAGTTAGCGCTCAATTTAATAATCTTGTGGGCAAAGCATTGTAATAATGACAAGCATATTTTAACAGAAATGGATGACAGGACCACAGACTGAGAGCTGTGAAAGTATGCAGGGAGGATTAGATGTGGCCCTTCCACTCTGCTAGGCTCTGTCGTACTCTCAGTAAATAAATGAAAGTCAGAACTAGGTCATCAAGGCATTTGACTTTGATTAGTCTGATCTGGGACCAGAGGGAAAAGTGATAACAAGAGAAATAGCCAGGCAGATCACCGGCTGAAGGGAACACCTGAAAACACCATGACTTAACATAATTTCTTGACATTAATACCTTCATAATTTCATCGATAGTAGATCAAAATGACTATGCTTAATTTTAGAGCATTTCATCTTAGAAGAGGAAGAACAAGCATAATGAAACAGCAAAAGGTGCCTAAAGGATCAAATTTATTTTACCAATCCAGGGCTATAGAAGATCTTGACTTTGAATCCATCAGCAAAATAGTTGTGGGTTCTAAATTCAACAACCATAAATGTTGCATTTCTTAAATGTAGATAAACTTTAGACTGGAAAAATTACACTGCTATCGGCTCCTGGACTTAGGACATCATTTCCTAAAAATGAAGGATAATACGTAAGTCTCTAAAATCATAGAAAAGCTAATGAAGCTGAATCAATAAGCAACTGAGATAAAACATATGGCCTTCGGCTCACAGTAAGTAATTAGCACGATTTAAAGTGGGCTTATGTACATGTATTTACCTATTACCGAGCAGTACAATAAAATCTGCAGTAACAAATTGCCTTTCCCTCTCCTTGGGCTCTGATGCTGTATGTTTGCTTTCCTGTTCTGAGTCTACTTCAGGTGAGTGGGTAGAAAAGCGTGTTTAAATTTAGAGATGCAAATTGTGAAAAATATATATTTTGTTTAAGGACTTGCTGGGCAAACTGATTTCTTCTGCCTCTTTATAAAAGATTTTTTTTTTCTGTCTATTCTTTGTCAGTCCTTTATAAATCTTACTTGGCAAAATCACTGACGTCAAAGAAAATTGACTGTGTGTTCCGTGAGGAACATCCTAAAGGACTTTTAGAAAAATCCTTTGCCCGAGCTAATCTAAAAGCACGCAGTCTTTGCCTACAAGGAGGGTAAAAGAGAACAAAACTGTGAATGCCAAATAGACTTCCCTTTTTGTTAGTGCAAAGGGAAGAGATGGCGCAGAGATAGTTATTGTGTTTTCTCCATTGGAGAGATGATACAGTTACACAGAGCGAAGAATGAAGGAAAGGAAATTGGGGGGAATAAAGGAGTGCTGAAGCCAGTATTGCAGAGAACGAAAGGAAGAAATGCATCGGCAAGAATTAATAAATGAGTGAGATGGCTAATATGATAGACACATTTGCACGCCTCTACCCACGCCACAGCCCCAGAGTGCCTGAATTGGCAGTCAGTGTGCTAATTAGTCCCCGGCTCTGGGTCCCCTCCCCTCATACCTCTCTTGCAAAAAGCTTCAGGGAGTCCCTAACATCCTTGCTTCTTTACTAAATCCCCTCTATTTATAAGGTGCAAAGGTAACAAAGTGCCAGAACCAACATTCTTTTCTAGTTAGCACAAACATCAATTCAGCCTGAATGAGCAGTTACTTAGAAGATGTTTATTGACTGCATAAATCATTTGTGGATGCCCATAGAAAACAGGGAAATAGTGTACGTCTGGCCACAGAGAGATACGCATCTTCAAGAAAAGCAAGCCGTAAGCAAAGTGCGTTTTGTTAAACAAAAATATGAATAGTTCCTGAAGGAGGCTTCAAGTTAATTCCAATATGGTAAGTGCCTTCAGCTCACTGGTGAAGGTAGCCAGCCTCCGCTGCTCGCCTGATAAAGGGGAAGAACTCATTGTTGACTTTAGAAATAAAAGAACAAAAGACTGAAGCTGGTTCTCCTTGAGTAATGAGATCCTGACCGACCTTTAAAATCTTTTCTAATTTTCTCAGTTTCCAAATTGTCTAATCTGAGTCCACATGTGCCACATGTGTTTTCTGAGTTTGTGTTTGACCCCCGGGGAGGTGTCAGTAGCAGGAAAGGAGGTGGCTTTTGCTTACTCTCCTTACCTGTGTTCTTCTGTCTTTTCTTTAGACCACAACGTTTTATCCTGGACCTTGGATCTGAGTCACCTGGAAGGCTGTTCTCCGCATCAGGGTCTGATCCAGCAGTTCTGGGATGGGGTCTGAGAATTTGTATTTTGAAGAAGGTACCCAGTACTGCTGCCCCTATTGCTGCTGCTGTTGTGAACACCGTACTTGGAAGACACTGGCCTAAAAGGAAGAGATGCTGGGACCTTACCACTTTCTCAGAGCATTGCTGATTTTAATTCAAGCTCAACAGACTGCAGGTCTCCAGACTTACTGATGAGGTTAGAGATGGGATGGCACCTCCAGAATTCAAAGGGCAAACAAAACATGAGACCGATGGCAACCTTGGAAAGAAGAAAGTATTCTGAGATTTGCCTTAAGTAGGGTAAAGATGGCCATCATTTGGATAGGGACTCTCACTATGCTCTCAAGATGCTTGGAAATTAAAAAATAAAGAACCCTTACAATACAAACCACAGAAAGCCTAAATTGGATTTTGGTCGTTTGACTTAGGAAAGAGAAATGATTGTGGATAGACAAAAATACCCCAAGACCCAGAACAGCCTTTCCATATAGGCTTAACACTCAGTCGTCCAAACAGATCTCCCAGGCATATGCAGCTCCCACCTGCTCATGTCCCCAGGCTGTGGTTGTCCCCTGCCTGTCCTCTGACATCTGGCGTCCCCTCTTCACTAGATCTATCCCAGTAGGACACCAAGATATCATCATATATCTCATCTCCAACCAGGAAGGGAACACAAACAAAACCTTTCTTCACCTCATATCTCCCTATATATGTGCCCCCCCATTTATGGTTCTCTTCTCCCCTTTCCAGAAAATACTCATTTTTTTTTTTTTTTTTTGAGACAGAGTCTCACTTTATCACCCTGGGTAGAGTGTGTCAGTGTCACAGCTCACAGCAATCTCAAACTCTTAGGCTCAAGCAATTCTCTTGCCTCAGCCTCCCTAGGAGCTGAGACTACAGGCACCTGCCACAAGGTGTGGCTTATTTTTGTATTTTTAGTAGAGATGGGGTCTCCCTCTTGATCCAGCTGGTCTCAAACATCTGAGGTCAAGGGATCCTCCTGCCTAAGCCTGCCGAACTGTTAGGATTACAGGTGTGAGCCATTGCACACTGACCACTACTTCCTTCATTTTTTTATTTTTTAAATTTTATTTATTTATTTATTCATTTATTATTTTGAGATAGAGTCTCACTCAGTCACCCTGGGTTTGAGTGCTATGGCATTACAGCTCACAGCAACCTCAAACTTTTGGGCTCAAGATAACCTCTTGTCTCCCGAGTAGTTGGGCCTACAGGTGCCCGCCACAATGCCTGGCTATTTTTAGAGATGGGTCTCTCTTTTGCTCAGGCTGATCTCAAACTCCTGAGCTCAGGTGATCCACCCACCTCAGCGTCCCCGAGTGCTGGGATTACAGGGGTGAGCCACCCGTCCCAACCCCCAGGGGACAGGGGTGAGCCACCCATCCCAACCCCCAGGAAATACTCTTAAATGTGCCAGCGCACTTTTCTCTGCTCATCCCTGCCTGCTCTGTGGGACATCCTAGATCCTCCTGTCTTACCGCCTCAAGCTCCTGTTACAATAAGAATTAGACTGGCTAATGTGCATTGGTTCATTTAATCCTCACAACTACCCCCTCGAGAGATACATTGTCACTGCACTCTTCCCTCCCTGATAAACTGAGTTCTACAAGGCTTTCATTTCAAGGTGACACAGCTAGTCGCTGGCCAAGCCCAGCCCTGGAACTGCCTGTGAATGGAGATCTTCAGCAGAGCCTGCTTCTGCCTGTCCCCACTCTGGTCTGTTCCTTCTTATTCACCCTGAGTTTAGCCTGCATGTCACTTCCTCAACCGCAAGGAATTTCTCTCTCCAAAGGGAGCGCTTTCAGTTCCTTCTGCCTGAGAGCCTTTCCCCTCACGCTGAACCTCCTCAGCTACTTCAAGTGTCAAATGTTTCCTTCCCTAATCTTGTCATTGCTCTCATGTCATTGTCCTCCAGCTTCCTGCTATTGTAATACACCTGGCTTGCTTGCTTCTCGGGATCCTTCTCTTCTCTAGAAATCCACCTAGCTTTCTGTTTCTGTGGTCACCCCATCAAAGAAAGACTTCTCTGACCATCGTAACCAAAATACACCTCCGACCCACCAATCACCCTACCTTCACTGCATCTAACCACTTGCTGTGTTTACTGTTCATTTGCTTGTTTTGTCATTTTTTCACAGTTCCTGAACATAGTAGGTGCTCAAAAATATTTATTGAGTGAATGATTGAACCCCAATAATGGGAATAATCTTTATCAGGAGTATAAATTGGACCTACTGTACAAACAGAGAGAGGAGGCCCATCCTGCTGTGGTTAATTTCAGGAATTTGGGGAATAATGAACTTAATTTTTAATAGTATAAGATAAATTTATAATAGTTTTTTAATTGTTTTACATAAACTAATGTTTGTGGAAAGTTGGAATCTATGTTTACATGTATCTACACATTTACTTAAGTAAAACACATTTTTTTTAACACTGCTTACCACTTTATTTTACCTTTTTATCACCAACAAAATTTCCTAAGTTATAAATGTATCCATATTTGGGGACTCCATAATTCTTATCATTCCCATTTTCTGTGCTCCCCTGAATACACACACACACCACTGCTATCCAATATGGACCCAGTTCTCTCTTTCCTAATAACTCTCTGAATCCGATGCCTACTACTCTCAATCCTCTCCATTCACAGTAAGGCCCAGCTGGAGGTCAATTCACAATGTGATCATTCTTAATTGGCAGAGAGACCTGGAGCAAGAAGACAAGCTGTGAACAAGAGGACAGTGCAGTGAATCCACGAGGCTCGAGATACAGTTAAATCAAGATCCAAACCCACCCCAAGATGCAAGCAAACAGAAACCCCATCCATCAAAGCAGCAGTGAGACCCTGGGGCCTGCTGGGAGAAGCTGAGGTCTAAATACTGAACTGCACTGGCCCAGGATGGATATTGTCAAATTCTGGAGGTTCTTCTTGCCAAAGCCAACTCTGAGGTCCTTTAGGGTCAGGTCCTGCCTGACACTTTATAGTTATCTATTTACTTTTCTCTCTCTTAGTGATTAGAGAGCTACCCCAGGGCACTGTATAATTCATCACTCTTTGATGTGTGGAATATAATGTCTGTCATTCAGTTTATTCATATGATCACATATACACAAACACAATGGTTTATACCTATGTATACTAATTAATGAAGAAATGAATCATTTACTCTTGTTGGAAGGGATATCCAAGTCTTTAAACCGTATTTAAAACTGATTCTTGAACTATTAGGCTTGAGAAAGGATATTATTATAATACCCCCATAAAATAAATAAAAATAGGCATATAAACATTGGACATGACGTCCACATAATTCATGTGTGTGCATCAGATATTGAGGTGGCATGCCTAAGGACTCTCTGTCACTTCACGTTTACACAAGGCCAATTACTCAAAACAGAATCCACCCCTTTGCAGTTTATTTTGCCTTGAGTGCTCTGCTAAGGCAGGAATGAATAAAGTGATTAGGGAGCATTGTGCTGGGCCCAGAGATGCCTCTGAATTTATAGGCTTCTATTTAGCAGCTATAGGCTAATACTGGGGTTTGTTCATTTTACCTCTAGAAGTGAAATAAGGTAACACTGAGACCATAGCCCCGTGACATAGTTTCAAAAACGGAGCAGGTGACTTACATGTGATCATCATTAAAATGAATAGCAGATTTAAGTACTGGAACAGATTCAGCTTTGCAGCATGTTGTTTGTCTGGTTTGATGGGTGGAATAAAGTGGGCTTGTTGGCGAAAAGTATGTGATGAGGTCATAGTTCTCCTCATTATCTCATCCAATTTTGTAAATGAAGACTCGAGTGTTTGCCAGTTTCTTAGTAATGCCATCATCATTATTACCTATTGAATAGTATTGAAAAAAAAATGTAGTTGTTTCTAACTCTAATTATTATGATCTCTCTGGCTTTGTTTCTAAATATATAACTATACAACCGGCAGATGGTCACAGACGGTGAGGCATGGCGGTGAAGGATGAACTGGATTCAAATCCTAATTCTGTCACTTGCTGGCTGGATGAGATGGGCAAGGGCTAACGCTAACTCTCACTAAGCCTGAACAATTCTGACTCTAATAGGAACTGGGAATTCCTTCAAATCCGATAAGCTGTGGTCAAGTATTTATGCTCTACAGAGATTTTCCTAAGCACGAAGTTAGGTGTCCCCTGCTCTCTATTCACATAATACCTTTTCATTGTGTTAAATTATTGTTATTAAAACACATGTATATTTTTAAGTAAGCAATGTTTCGTGTGTCTATTTTTTCTTCTCTAAGTTTATTGTCAATTATAACTCCACAATATTCCGTGTTAATGGAATGAATGAATGAATGAATGATTCAGTGTCCAATGTTAAGGAGAAACAAGGAATAATTTTGAGGAGAAAACTTGGAGACAGACTCTGGAGAAAGGTTGGGAGAGGTTATTTGTGATACATTTGCAATTTTTTGATTCCTTTAATAAAACAAAATGCACTGACTATTATCAACCCTGTTACATTCTCTATAACTCCTAAATTAACGAAAAAAGCAAGAACAGAAAAAGCATAAAAGGTGTACCAATGGCATGACATATTCCTTTGTATGACTAGAAACTCAGGGTCCTGTGTTATATTTCTTTCTCAGTTTAGACAGTGTTTTTAAGTGCAGCTTAGATATATCCTTTAATGCAGAATAGCATAAAACTAATAAATCCAATAACAAAAGGGGAAAACATAAAAAAAAGTGAAAACAAAATGAACATAATCTTCTGTTCCAAAAGAGAAAGTAACTAAAAAAGTAACTATTTTAACCCTTTACTAGGCATTCTTTTATGTATTATGTTTATGTTTTTATGTTAATTATTATTTACATTTTCATTGTCAAATGAAATTAAATACGTTTATGGTATATGAGATGTCTTCATGTACATCGTGGCTCAGCTAATTCAAGCCAATTAACATGTAAATTACCTCATATACTTATTTTTTTGTGGTGAGAACACATAAAATCTGTTCTCTTAGCAATTTTGAAGCATACAATACATTGTTATTAACTGTAATTCCCTAATCCTCTCCACTTCCAGCCTTTAGCAACCACCTTCTCTGCTTCTATGAGTTTGATGTTTTTAGATTCTGCATGTAAGTAAAGTCATACTATATTTTTTTTTCTTTGGTTTATTTCACTTGGCATATGGCCTTCCAGATTCAGGTATATTGTCACAAATGAAAGGATTTCCTTCTTTTTATACATATGAATGATATTCCCTTGCATGTGTGTATTTGTCTATTAATATATATCATTTATCCATTCATCCACTGCTGGACCACTTAAGTTGATACCTTATCTTGGCTACTGGGAGTAGTGCTGCAATAAATATCAAAGTGCATTTATCTCTTCAAGATACTGATTTAATTTTTTGGCTACATATCCAGAAGTGCAGTTGCTGTATCATCTGATAGTTCTATTTTTAATATTTTAAAGAACCATGATACTGTTTTCTATAGCAGCACCGGGGCTTCATCTCTGACTTGTCTTTGTAACTTTTTCTTTTTTATGAAATCATAACTGTGTACATTGATGCATTTATGGGGTTCGGTGTACTGATTTGATATACAATGTGAAATGCTTACATTGCACAGATTAATAGATCCATCACATTTATACTCTTTTCTTATAGTTTGAAATGTACCACTGTATCATACACATTAGGTGAGATCTCCCCAAGTACCCTCCCTTGCCCCTCATCCCCTCCTCTCTCTCTCCTCTTCCCTTCTACTTTCTGGATTATAGTCATGTTTTACCATTTTTATGGATGTGTAGGTGATTATATATTGATTTCATAGTAGTATTGAATATAAAGGATACTTTGTTTCCCATTCTTGAGATACTTTACTAAGAAGAATATGTTCCAGCTACAACCAAGTAAACATAAAAGATGTGAAGTCTCCATACTTATTATGGCTGCATAGTATTCCATGGTGTACATATACCATAATTTGTTAGTCCATTCATGGGTCGATGGGCATGCGGGCTGTTTCCATGTCTTGGCTATTATTAATTGAGCTGCAATAAACATTCTGGTGCAAATGTCTTTGTTGTAAAGTGATTTTTGATCATCTGGGTCTAAACCTAGTAGAGAAATTGCAGGATAGAATGGTAGGTCTACTTTTAATTCCTTGAGTGTTCTCCAAATTTCTTTCCAAAAAGTCATATTAGCTTGCATTCCCACCAGCAGTGTAGAAGAACTCCCTTCTCTCTGCATCCATGCCAACATCTATAGTTTTGGAATTTTATAATGTGGGTTAATCTTACTGGAGTTAGATGATATCTCAAAGTGGTTTTGATTTGCATTTCTCTGATGATTATGATAATGAGAATTTTTTTCTTATATTTTTGGCCATGGTGCCTGTATTCATCAGAGAATTTTATGTTTAAGTCTCTTGCCCACATAGAAATTGGGTTATTTGTTTTTGGTTTTTTTTTTTATCATTCTGCATCTTTTTTTTTTATCAATTGATAGCTGTATACATTAATGCAAACATTGGGTTATTTGTTGTTTTCTTTTCTTATTGATTAGTTTGAGTTCTTTATAGATTGTAGTTATCAGACCTTTGTCAGAAGCATAACCTGCAAAAATATTATCCCATTCTGAAGGTTGTCCATTTGCTTTACTGTGCTCTTGGCTGTGCAAAAGCTTTTTAGTTTGATCAGATTCCAGTAATGTATTTTTGGTATTGCTTCACTTGCCTGGAGGGTCCTCCTCATAAAATATTCTCCCAGGACAACTTTTCAAGTGTTTTCCTCACACTCTCTTCCAGTATTTTTATAGTTTCATGTCTTAAGTTTAAATTTTTATCCACTGAGAATCAATTTTTGTTAATGGTGAAAGGTGGGGGTCCAGTTTCAGTCTTCTACAGGTCGCCAGCCAGTTCACCCAGCACCATTTGTTAAATAGGAAGTCTCTCCCCCACTGAATAGTTTTGATAGGCTTGTTGAAGAGCGAATGATGATAAGTCACTGGGTTTATTTCTTGGTACTCTATTCTGTTCCATGAATCTACTGCTCTGATTTTGCGCCAGTACCATGCTATTTTGATCACTATAGATTTATAGTATAGTCTGAAGTCTGGTAATGTGATACCTCCTGATTTGTTCTTATTTCTGTGTAATGTATTTGCTATTTGAGGTTTTATCTGATTCCATATAAACCAAATACTGTTTTTTTCAAGTTCTTTAAGTATGACAATGGTGCTTTAATAGGGATTGCATTAAATCTGTAGATTGCTTTGGGAAGTATGGACATTTTAACAATGTTGATTCCACAAGCATGGGATGTTTTTCCATTTGTTAACATCTTCAGTATTTCTTTTCTCAGAGTTTCATAGCTTCTCTTTATAGAGATCTTTCACATCCTTTGTTAAGTAAATTACCAGATATTTTATCTTCCTTGGCACTATTGTAAAAAGGAATAGAGTCCTTGATTGTTTTTTTCAGCTTGACTATTGTTGGCATATATGAAAGCTACTGACTTGTAAGTATTGATTTTGTATCCTGAGATGCTGCTATATTTCTTAATCACTTCTAAGAGGTTTGAAGTTGAGTCTCTGGAATTTTCCAGGTATAGGATCATATCATCAGTGAAGAGTGAGAGTTTGATCTCCTCTGACCCTGTTTGGATATCCTTAATCATCTTCTCTTGCCTCACTGGAATGGCTGAGACTTCCATTACTATGTTGAATAGCAGTGGAGACAATGGGAATCCTTGCCTTCTTCCTGATCTAAGTGGAAATGTTTTCAATTTTACCCCATTCAATATAATATTTGCTGTAAGTTTTCTGAAAATAGCCTTTATCAGTTTAAGAAATGTCCCTTCTATGCCTATTTTCATAATTGTTCTTATTATAAAGGATGCTGGATATTATCAAAGGTTTTTTCTGCACCAATTGAGAGAACATATGGTCTTTGTTTTTTTTATTTCATTGATGTGATGTATTATATTTATAGATTTGTATATGTTGTACCAACCCTGTAACCCTGGAATAAAACCAACTTGATCATGGTGTATAATTTTTTTGATGTGTTGAAATCTATTTGCTAAGATCTTATTGAATATTTTTGCATCTATATTCATTAATGACATTGGCCTATAATTTTCTTTCTTTGCTTAATCCGTTCCTGATCTGGGTATCAGGGTGATATTTGCTTCATATAATGTGTTAGGAAGTATTCCTTATCTTTCTATGCTTTGGAAAAAGGTTGTGTAATAAACGTACTAGTTCCTCCTGAAAGGTTTGATAGAATTCAGATATGAAGCCAGCTGGTCCTGGACTTTCCTTTTTGTGAGATTTTGTATTGTTGATGCTATTTCAGTGATTGGTATAGGTCTATTCAAGATTTCAAATTCTTTCTGGTTGAGTCTAAGAAGGTGGAATGCTTCCAGGTGTTGGTCCATTTCCTTCAGATTATCATATTTCTGGGAATAGAGATTTTTGTAGTAATCACTGAGGATTTTTTGAATTTCTTAAGTGTCTGTTATTTGTCCTTTATCATTTCTGATAGACTATATTAGAGATTTTACTTTTCTATTTCTGGTTAGGTTGGCCAAAGGTTTATCCATTTTATTAACCTTGTCAAAAAACCAACTTTTCGTTTCACTGATCTTCTGAATGATTTCTTTTGTTTTCAATTTCATTTAATTCTGCCCCAATTTTGGTTATTTTTTTTTCTTCTGCTGTGTTTGTGGTTATAATACTCTTCCTTCTCCAGTTCCTTGAGATGATCAATTAAGTTGTTGGCTTCTTCTCTTTCTGTTTTCTTAATGAAGGCTTCCAATGTTATAAATTTTCCTCTTAGGACTGCATTTGCAGTATCCCAGAGGTTTCAAAAATTTGTGTCTTCATTATCATTTTGCTCCAAAAATTTGGTGATTTCCTTCTTAATTTCGTCTTTGACCCAGTTTTTATTCGGCCTAAGATTATTTAGTTTGCATGACTTTGTTGGTATGAGGATTCCTGTTGCGATTGAGTTCAACTTTTATTCCATAGTGGTCTGAGAAGATACAAGGAATAATTTCCATACTTGTAAATTTGCTGAGGTTAGACTTGTGCCCTAGGATATGATTTATTTTGGAGGATGACCCATGGGCTGATGAGAAGAATAATGTACATTCAGTTTTATTAGGGTGAAATATTCTGTAGAGGTCTGTAAAGTCCATTTTTTTCTAGGGTCAGGTTTAGGTTCAATATTTCTTTGTTTAGTTTCTTCTTGAAGGATCTATCTAAAACAGTCAAAGGGGTGTTAAAATCTCCAACTATTATATTGCAGGAAGATATCAAGTTGTTCATATCCATTAGGGTATGCTTTATGAATTGAGGAGCATTCTGGCAAGGTGCATAAATGTTAATTATCAAAATCTCTTCACGTTGGGTATTTCCCTTGAGAAATATGAAGTGACCTTCCTTATCTTTGTTTATCTTTGTTGGTTTAAAGCCATTTGCATCAGCTACTAAAATTGCAACCCCTGCTTTTTTCTGGTTTGCATTTTCTTTCTTTCTTTTTTTTTAATTGAATGGTAACTATGTACATTAATGCACTTCTGGAGTACAGTGTGGTGTTTGAAATGTTTGAAACAATTTGAAACATTTCCATCAAACTGGTTAACATAGCCTTCATGTCATTTTCTTATTGTGTTAGAACATTCATATTCTACTCTTAGAAAGATTCACTTGTACCCTTGTAAGATAAACCACAGAAATGATCCCTCCAATCCTCCTCCCTCTACCCATTCCCCCCTCCCCATATTCTTAGGCTGTTATTAGGTTATAGCTTTCATATAAAAGGTATAAATTAGTTTCATAATAAGAGTGTGTACATTGGATACTTTTTCTTCCATTCTTGTGATACTTTGCTTGGAAGAACAC
>CAUYQV010018393.1:0-13199 GCA_963574575.1 Galagoides demidoff
TGCCTGTGGTCCCAGCTACTTGGGAGGCGGAGGCAGAAGACTCGCTTGAGCCCAGGAGTTGGAGGTTGCTATGAGCTGTGATGCCATGGCACTCTACCCAGGGGGATAGCTTGAGGCTCCGTCTCAAAAAAAAAAAAAAAAAAATATATATATATATATATATATATATGTGGCTTGGTGCCCATAGCTCAGTGAGTAAGGGTGCCAGCCACATACACTGAGGCTGGCGGGTTCAAGCCCGGCCTGGGCCAGCTAAACAACAATGATGACAACTCCAACCAAAAAATGGCCGGGCATTGTGGCAGGCACCTGTAGTCCCAGCTACTTGGGAGGCTGAGGCAAGAGAATCGCTTGAGTCCAGAAGTTTGAGGTTGCTGTGAGCTGTGACACCATAGCACTCTACTGAGGGCAACAAAGTAAGACTCTGTCTCAAAAAAAAAAAATTATGTAACTAAATATAAGACAAATTTAAAAAGGTTGTTAGTTTACCTCTATGAAGTAATAAATTTATGCCATTGAACTCAATAATAGATAAGTTACGATAGAAATCTTTTACGACAGTGCTAAGATGGAGCTGAGATTTGTTTCTTCATCTTTCGTCTTAACAGATACCTTGTACTATATGTATCCTCTTAGCTTTGCACTTGAAGAGAAAATGTCGTGTTTGGATTTGTTATGTAGAAGGTACTGTTGTCAATATGTTTCTTTCCCCTTCATGGGTTAATAATTTGTTTGCGGAGATAAAATATGTATTACATTCAAAATACAAAGCAGTGAAGAGTAAAATGGATGTTATTTATAAATATAGAAGAGGAAATTTCAATTACAGGATTAGGGAATGTTTAGCATATTTTACTAAAGGACAAATAGTACAATTTTAATAGGCAGATAAGTAGGTGAAAGGCACTATAGACTGAAGGAAATATAATTAATAAATAGCCAGAAGATTGAAATTTAAGGCTTGTTTAGAAGATCTTGAGTAAATAAGACATGGGGGGGGTTCATTAAGTCATTAAGAGTAATGACTGGTTCAGCGCCTGTGGCTCAAGTGGCTAAGGTACACCCAAGGTGGCGGGTTCGAATCCAGCCCAGGCCCGCCAAACAACAATGACGGCTGCAACCAAAAAATAGCTGGGCGTTGGTGGCGGGCGCCTGTGGTCCCAGCTACTTGGGAGGCTGAGGCAGGACACTGACTTGAGCCCAGGAGTTGGAGGTTGCTGTGAGCTGTGATGCCACGGCACTCTGTCCAGGGGGACAGCTTGAGGCTCTGTCTCAAAAAAAAAGAAAAAAGAGTCATGACTAAGATTGTGAATTGACTGTGTGAATTGGATCTGCACAGTTAGCAATTAAGGGGGAAAGGCATAGTTAGGGTTACCTAAGTGATTGTGATAGTATTATATAGAGTTTGAGGAAGGCAAGACTATTTTGGCAATCAGATAACTTTGGTAATAGGTTGATTTTGAGCAGAAGCAGAGCATCAAAGGAGGAATATTTAGATATTTAAATATGTGCAAATGCATAGTCAGGCATGCTCAAATTAGGGCAATTAAGAAATGTTTTAATAAAGGACTAGTTACAAACATATGGGCAAGTATAGGAGCCAGGGTATTACTCCAGAACTAGCAACAAGAAAGGTGTCTCTGTCTTTTGGCTCAAGGCCAAGGTGACATGAAAACTACGGGAGTCTAAAAGCAGAGATCCCTGAAGAGAGGGTCACCATGGAAGAATCTGGAATCTGTGATCAAGGACAGAGCTGGCTGGAGGGCAGTGCTTCTTCCTGCTAGTCCCCTGTCAAGGTACTTTGTTGACCAAACTCAATCCAAAGCTATAGGAGCCCTGTTGATGCAGTCAGTCTCTCGGGGTAGAGCAGGGTGGAGAAGGCTAGAGAATAAATCTGGAGCAGCAAATGGAGTGTAGCTAGTACAACTAATGCTTAGTAAAGGAAGGTCAGGGAGAAAGTGATTTGGGAATCACCCTCATCCGAAGCCATGGATGGGAAAAGGATTTCCCCAAGGTAGAAAAATACTTAAATTCCGTATTTGTCTCTTTATAATAGAGAACGAAAGGCATAGGGTTAAGGAATTAACTGTCAGGAATGCTTGACATTTTGAAAACCAGGAGAAGAACCAGAGTAGTCAAATACAACAAAGTTCTGGGTGATTATTTCTGGGCTTAGTGTTTTTTCTTTCTAGCCTTTTAAGTAGCTCTTTTTAGTAAGAAAGGGAAGAGTGTTGATTTTTGTTTAGTTCGTTCTGGTTTCAGATTTCTTCATTTTTTTTTTTACTTACTTGGTTGTATTTAACCTTTTTGGAGTGTTTCATTGTCATAAACAGGAATTCAAGGTTGTGAGGATTCTATAAAGAGTGGGTGCTTTTGACACAGTAACTGTTCCCTTAACTTTATTAACACATTTTCCTGTGTCTTCAAACCCGAACAGACCTTTTATACATTGTAACAGACCATTTGTTTAACTTTTACAGTCTGTTGTCTTTTTCTTCTTTTGCTTCCACTTTGAAAAACAAATGCTTTATATCTTCAGTTTGTACTTTCTCTTTTTCATTCCTTCTTTAACTTACTGTGCTCTGGCATCTACACGTATCATTCTACTCAAGCTCTGTATTTATCAGAAATGCCACTCTAATACCAAAGCCAGTGACTCTAAAGAGAATCATCCGGAAGTAGATCTTTCAAAATCTGGCCTTCTTACTCTGTGCAAACATTGTATTCTAATGGTGTGTTCCTCTTGTCTTTTGCATGGATCGAGCTATTTCTCGCTATTTCTGCTTCTTTTGCTAATTTTCTATCCTTAACTTACTGTGCTCATGTATTAGCCATTCTTTAAAGCCCAGTTAACTGTGGGTCTGCAACTGTTGTAGTTTACACTAAACACTCCTGATCTTCCATTCTATGTGTACTATCTGGATTTAGGCACTTTCTTATGTTATTTTATTTTATTCATTGATTCTTAGGTTTGTATATATTCCTTTTGTTTTCCCAGTGAGCATATATGCACCTTGAAGACAGACTAAATTTTTTTCTTTTGTTGAATATATTGTTGAACATGTATAGCTAGTAGGGAAATTGAATCTGAAACAAATTGAGTTTCGAGTTGGTATTTTAGTATAGTCAAGAACCATCTATTTATGGGTGGCACCTGTGGCTCAGTGGGTAGCGTGCCAGCGCCATATACAGAGGGTGGTGGGTTCAAATTTGGCCCCTGCCAAACTGCAACAAAAAAATAGCCAGGCGTTGTGGCGGGTGCCTGTGGTCCCAGCTACTCGGGCTGAGGCAAGAGAATCACCTAAGCCCAGGAGTTGGAGGTTGCTGTGAGCTGTGTGACTCCATGCCACTCTACCAAGGGCGATAAAGTAAGACTCTGTCTCTACAAAAAAAAAAAAAAAAGGAACCATCTATTTAAAATCTTAAGTATTTTTCCTTTTTTGTTACGCTAAATGGTGAATACTTAAGGTTATTTAAAATATAAAAAAGTAATCATCCAAAAGATGTAAATATTAGCCAGACATTTTGTGGCAGACACCTGTGGTCTTAGCTACTTGGGGGACTGAGGCAAGAGAATGGCTTGAGCCCAAGAGTTTGAGGTTGCTATGAGCTATGGTGACAAAGTGAGAATCTGTCTCAAAAAAAAAGACAAAGAAAAAACGAAAAATAATAGATGTAAATATGACCATCCAAAATATTATATTAAAGCCATAACGTTGTCATACTTAGGTTTACTTCAACTTAAAAATCACAGTTGATTTTAATCATTCTTGCTTATATCTAAATTTGATTTTTTAAAAAATAATAAAAGCAGTGTATTCCTCAATGGAAAAATTGGGAAGTATCGCAAAGAATGAGCAAATTGAAAATCATCACCTATAATCTTATCAAAAGGAGACAATGACTGCTGCTTTTTGTTACTTTTCCTTCTTGTCTTTTTAAAAATGTACATTTTAGCATAATTAATATCATATAAGATAGTGGCGCCTGTAGCTCAGCAGCTAGGGCGCTGGCCACATACACCAGGGCTGGTGGGTTTGAACCCAGGCCAGGCCTGCCAAACAACAGTAATAACTACAACAAAAAAAATAGCCGGGCCAACGCCGTGATGGGCGCCTTTAGTCCCAGCTACTTGGGAGGCTAAGGCAAGAGAATCACTTAAAACCAAGAGTTTGAGGTTGCTGAGAGCTGTGATGTCATTGCATTCTACCAAGGGCAACGTAATAAGACTATGTCTCAAAATAAAATAAAATAAAATAAAAATAAAAATATCATGTAAGACAAGAAAATAGATTGATATTTATTAATAAAATAAACTGACTACCAAGTGGTCTGCTAGCTTTCTATTTCTGTCTTCTGATCACTGGGGGCAAGATTTTCTTCTTAATTAGGTATAAAAACATAAAAAGTTAGTCTTCTTAGCTAAGCATCAAGAAAACTTAAATATATCTTTTTCAGTGATCAGGAAAATTGTGTTTAAAGATTAGTTCAAAAGATAGATGAATGATACAAATTTTTATATAATTCAACAAGAAAGCATTGCTTTTTTGTTAATGCATGAAAGTTTAAGTTTTTAAAGTGCAGTTTAAACAAATAAAACCAGATTCTCTCTTGAAACATAAGGAGCCAGATCTTCCTTGAAGAATAATTTGAGGCTCGGTGCCTATGGCTCAAGTGGTGAAGGCACCAGCCACATACATCTGAGCTGGTGGGTTTGAATCCAGCCTGGGCCCGCCAAACAACAATGACAGCTGCAACCGAAAAATAGCTGGGTGTTCTGGTGGGCACCTGTAGTCCCAGCTATTTGGTAGGCAGAGGCAGGAGAATCGCTTGGGCCGAGGAGTTGGAGGTTGCTGTGAGCTGTGATACTACAGCACTCTACCCAGGGTGACAGCTTGAGGTTCTGTCTCAAAAAAAAAATAATAATAATTTGACTTCATGATGAGCTGTGATAACTTTTGTGTTTGTTATACCATCAGAAATCCTCCCTGTGGCACAAAAGGACTCTTTTAATTAGAAAATATTGTTGCCACAGGGAGGTAGAAGATCGACATGAAAAACTAGGGATCTGAAAAGAAGCCCCTATCCTAGGATTACCTGAAGGTGAAACAGATTGAGCCAGAAGGAACACAATGCTGGTAGGTTGGTTTTTAATTTATTAAGAATGTCTACAGTTTCATATTTTATTAAAATTATTTCATCTATCTATACCATGATTTTGTTTAAAGGGTAATAATAATTCCTCCTTGAGAAGGGAGAAGCAATACAATAGTATTTTTCCTTCTAAGCAATTGTTGAGTTATCCCTTTCCATGTTCCTAATATTTCTTTTTATAAAGCCTTAGGGCTATTTCACGCCCCTATTTCCTTGGAAGCTAATCGTGATTAAACTTCTTTGAGTCTTTTTTTTTTTTTTAATTTTGGTTATTTCTGTTGTTTTCACTCCTAATCTAGACCTTTTCCTAAATTTTTAAGTTTTTTCTTCTGATTATTTTCGATACGCCTAGCCATAAGTTTTATAGAATGATAAAATGTGAATTTTAAGTTAATTTAGTTTTCACTCTAGAATTGCTTGAATTATAATTGTACTGTGATTTTGATGAGTTAGAAAATATTAGTAGAGAAATTTTTTTACTTTTTGGCCAGGGCTGGGTTTGAATCCACCACCCTCAGTATATGGGGTCAGCACCCTACCCACTGAGCCACAGATGCCGCCCTTTTATTTACACTTTAAAAACTGTATTTAGGGTGCTGGCCACATACACTGAGGCTGGTGGGTTCAAGCCCCACCTGGGCCCTAAACAACAATGACATCTACAACCAAAAAATAGCCGGGTATTGTGGCAGGTGCCTGTAGTCCCAGCTACTTGGAGGCTGAGGCAAGAAAATCGCTTAAGCCCCAGAGCTTGAGATTGCTGTGAGTTGTGACGCCACAGCACTATACCAAGGGCAATATAGTGAGACTTTGTCTCAAGAAAAAAAAAAAAACAGGGTAGCGCCTATGGCTCAGAGAGTAGGGCACCAGCCCCATATACTTAGGGTGGCAGGTTCAAACCCAGCCCTGCCCAAACTGCAACAACAAAAAAATAGCTGGGCATTGTGGTAGGCACCTGTAGTCCCAGCTACTTGGGAGGCTAAGGCAAGAGAATAGCCTAAGCCCAACAGCTGGAGGTTGCTGTGAGCTGTGACACCAGGGCACTGTACTGAGGGCAACATAGTGAGACTCTGTCTTTTAAAAAACAACAAAACTAAATAATTAAATAAATTCAATTTTATTCAGACTGAGGAGAGGGCTAAATTTGGATTATATAGATTTTTTTTTTTTTTTGAGACAGTCTCACTATGTCACCCTTGGTAGAGTGCAGTGACATCACAGCTTACAGCAACCTCCAACTCTTGTGCTTAAGGGATTCTCTTGCCTCAGCCTCCCAAGTGGCTGGGACTACAGGCACCTGCCACCACACCCAGATATTTTTTTGTGGCAGTTTTCATTGTTGTTTAGCTGGCTTGGGCCAGGCTCCAACCAGCCAACTCCGGTGTATATGGCCAGCACCCTACTGACTGAGCTATGGGAGCCAAGAATTAAATAGAATTATAAATGAGTAGCAAACAAGGTCACAAATATTGGCAAATAGGAATAGCTTAATTTTCTTAGATGTACAAATAGGAATACTTTAAAAGTTATCACTAGGCAATCACTATATTCATTTAGCTGTCTATCAGCATGTACTGAGGATACAGTGTACCAGGTCCAGCACTGAATATCTTGTGATAAACAAGACTGTCTTTTTGCCATCACCTGGCTTTCAGCCATGTGGGGAAGATGAGTAATTTAACATATTATTATGGTAAAATGTGATGAAGGTTAGGATTAATTAAAGGTTTATGGGAGTAAACAGCAGGAGAATGCCAGGGAGTTCAGAGAATGCCTCCCTGGGATATGACATTTGAAGGATTTGAAGTAATCATCCAGGCAGAGAATAGCAAGGATAAAAGTCAGGAGGAAGGAGAACATGACTTATTTGAGTTGCTGAAAGGGATTTGGTATGACTAACATACAAATTATGAGAAGAAAAAACTGGGTGCAGTGGCTTATTCCTGTAATCCTAGCACAGTGGGCAGCTGAGCCTGAGCTCATGGGTTCGAGACTAGCCTGAGCAAGAGTGAGAACCCCAGCTCTAAAAATAGTTGGGCATTGTGGCAGGCACCAGTAGTCCCAGGTACACGGGCGGCTGAGGGAAGAGCATCTCTTGAGTCCAGGAGTTTGAAGTTGCTATGAGCTATGACACCATAGCACTCTGTAAAAGGCAACAAAGTGAGACTATCTAAAAAAAAAAAAAAAAAATTATGAGAAGGAAAGGGGAATAAAATAAGTTCAAAGAGGTAATTTTTTTTTTTTTTTTTTGAGACAGTCTTACTTTGTTTCCTTTGGTAAACTGCTGTGGTGTCACAGCTCAGAGCAACCTCAAACTCTTGGGCTTAAGAGATTCTCTTGCCTCAGCCTCACAAATAGCTGGGATGACAGGCACCTGCCGTAACACCTGGCTATAAAGAGGTAAATTAAAAAAAAAAAACTTATTGCTAAGGACTTTTTTAAGCTTCCTGTTTGGGGGGCTTTATCTAAAGGTCAGTAGGAAGCCTTTGGAGAGTTTTTAATTTGTTTATTTATTTGTTTATTTTTTGTTTATTTTTTTGTTTATTTATTTGTTTGTTTATTTTTTTGTTTATTTATTTGTTTATTTTTTTGCAGTTTTTGAACTCACCACCTCTGGTATATGGGGCGGGTGCCCAGCTCCTTGAGCCACAGGGGCTGCCTAAGCAGTTGTTATTTATTTTATTTTATTTTTATTTTTATTGATTTATTTATTTAGAGATAGAGTCTTACTTTGTCACCCTTGGTAGAGTGCTGTGGCGTCACAGCTCACAGCAACCTCCAGCTCTTGGGCTTAGGCAATTCTCTTGCTTCACCCTCCCATGTAGCTGGAACTTCAGGTGCCTGCCACAATGCTCAGCTATTTTTTGTTGCAGTTTGGCCAGGGTCAGGTTCCGAACCTGCCATCCTCGGTATATGGGGCCAGCGCCCTACTCACTGAGCCACAGGCATTGCCCTTTATTTTATTTTTTGAGACACAGTTTTACTACGTCACCTTCAGTAGAGTACTGTGGCGTCCTAGCTCACAGCAAACTCAAACACTTGGACTCAAGCAATTCTCTTATCTAAGCCTCCCGAGTAGCGGGGGCTAACAGGCGCCTGCCACAACTTCCGGCTTTTTTTTTTTTTTAACATGGATGAATCTTGAAAACATTTATTGTTGCAGGTTTTTTTTGGCTGGGGCTGGGTTTGAACCCGCCACCTCTAGGTATATGGGGCTGGCACCCTACTCGTTGACCCCCGGCGCCACCCTGAACTTCTGGCTATTTTTTGTTCTGTTTGTCATTGTTTAGCTGGTCCAGGCTGGGTTCGAACCCCCCAACTTTGGTGTATATGGCTAGCTCTGTAACCACAGTGCTATGAGCACTGAGCCTTAATGCATTTATTTATTTATTTATTTAATTGAGACAGAGTCTCCCCTTGGTGGAGAGCTGTGGCATCATAGCTCGCAGCAACCTCCAACTCCTGGGCTCAAGCTATTCTCCTGCCTCCGCTCCCAAGTAGCTGGGACTACAGGTGCCACCACAATGCCCGGCTATTTTTTTTTTTTTTCTGGTTGCAGCTGTCATTGTTTGGTGGGCCCAGGCTAGATTCGAACCCGCCAGCTCAGGTGTTATGTGGCCTGTGCCTTAGCCGCTTGAACCACAGGCGCCAGGCCTAACACAGTTTTTTAAAAAGCAGTTTTAGTTATTTCTGGAATGGTACTGTAAATGAAAAGAGAAATAAAATAATCAGAGAATTACCTGAACTCCTTAGCTATTCATTCACACCTCCGTGTTAATCTATAGTTAACTACTGTTTTTTTTTTTTTTTTTTTTGAGAGAGTCTCTCTATGTTGTTCTTGGTAGAGTGCTGTGGTGTCACAGCTCACAGAAACTTCAAACTCTTGGGTTTAAGTGATTCTCTTCCCTCAGCCTACCAAGTAGTTGGGACTAACAAGTGCCTGCCACAATGCCTGGCTATTTTTTTGTTGTTGCAGTTGTCATTGTTGTTTAGCTGGCCTGGGCCAGGTTCAGACCTGCCAACGTGGGTGTATGTGGCCAGCACTGTACCCACTGAACTACGGGAGCTGCCTAGTTAACTACCCTTTTTTTTTTTTTTTTTTTGAGACAGAGTCTCACTATGTTACCATCGGTAGAGTGCTGTGGCGTCACAGCTCACAGCAACCTCCAACTCTTGGGATTAAGCGCTTCTCTTGCCTTAGCCTCCCAAGTAGCTGGGACTACAGGTGCCCACCATAGTTAACTACTTTTATTTACCTTCCACTAAATTATCTGCCAATAGAGAATATGAGCTATAGGTAAGCTCATTGCCTATACTGAGCTAAAAGTAATAGAGATGAAGATAGTTATTCAGTTAACCTTTCTTTTTGCAAGTAAGAAAGGAGATGCTTTGGTACAATGCTGTTTCAGGAAGAGGAATTATTGTTCCTTATCCATCTTCCATGCCCATTTGTGTAAACTTTCATGGTTTTGCCATGATATGGATGAGACTCAAAACAGCCAGTCCTGATTGAATGCCATTCCTATTTGTTGAATTAGTTAGGTATTTATCTAGGCTGGTGTCTTTTAAATCAGTTATGTAATAGCAACATTATTTTGTTCATTTGGTCTTGGTAGCATAAGTTAATATATTTTTCTTTTATGATGTCTTTGAGGACTAATTTAATTAAACTAATCTTTTTTTTTTTTTTTTTTGAGACGGAGCCTCAAGCTATCCCCCTGGGTAGAGGGCCATGGCATCACAGCTCACAGCAACCTCCAACTCTGGGCTCAAGCGAGTTTCCTGCCTCCGCCTCCCAAGTAGCTGGGACCACAGGCGCCCGCCACAACACCCGGCCATTTTTTTTTGGTTGCAGCCATCATTGTTGTTTGGCGGGCCTGGGCTGGGGATTCGAACCCGCCACCTTAGGTGTACGTGGCTGGCGCCTTAGCCGATTGAGCCACAGGCGCCGAGCCAATTAAACTAATCTTGAAACCCATTCTGTATTTTCAAGACTATGCACAAACAATTGATGGCTTACATTTCCTCTTGCCATCACGGGGAATTGGTAGTCTAACATAATTATATATAGAACAGCAATGATTTGGGCCTATACAACTAAAGGTGTATAAAAGGGCTTCAGAATGTAATCGTATTTTTCTTTTCTTTTCCTTTATTATTATTATCTTTTGAAACAGGGTCTTGCTGTGTTGCCCAGACTGGTCTTGAACTTCTAGGCTCAAGCAATCTTTCTGCCTCAGCCTTTCAAGTAGCTGCTATTATTATTTTTAAAAAATTTAACATGCAATATTTAAATCATGCAAAAAACTAAGAAGAATTCAACAGGTACACATGTACATACTACCAAGATAAATACGATGTTGGAAGCAGTGTTAAGTCCTTTTTGTGTATACCAATTTAATACGTTCCCCTTTCCTTCTTTCTTAAGATAACTACTATTCTGACTTTGATTTTAATGGTATAATGGAATCTTTAGAAGTACCGAAGATTCCAGATATGAATGTTTTTAGTTGTCAAAAAAAGAGGTCATCTTCTTTCAGTTGAACAATTTTGTTTTTTGGGGGGTGGCTTATTATGTACCAGTTCTTACCTTTATAGGGATTCATATAAATGGTGATTCAAATTATAGCCCAAAGCAAGGCAGTTGTTCCTAGATGGAACAGGAGGTTGTGAGTATCTCTACAACTAGAGATATTGAAGTGTGAATTAAAATGCCACTTAGTGGGGGGCGAGGGGGTTGTAAAGAAACTTCTGGTGTCAGATAGGTATTCAAACTGATTTCTTTCACGGTCCCTTTTAGTTCTGAAATACTGTTTATAATAACTTTGTGCGGTAAAAGAATAAGTTAATGTGATTATCTATGACACTGTTTGTTATCAGTTCAGTCTCCTGGTTAGAAAGGTGATCCGTGTAACTGAAGATAATTTTTAGTACCCAGGTCTTATCTTCAGTTAGCTTTGTTTCATAGCCATACACAAACATTTTTTTCTTTGTCCCTGGATAGCTGCCTTGACAGATGTCTGTCTTTGGTAATGATGGGAATTGGGCAAGGTAATGTGGCATAAGCCAGTGATATTGTTTTGGGGGAAGGATCAGGGCCTTACTAATGGTGAGTAGCTTCATCTTATTTTGCCAAAAGTCTTAGTCTTATGGTTGAGATTGGGTGGCTTTTTCTTCTCTTATACCTATTGCACTAACATATCTTAACTTTGAGTATAAATTTCTAAAGCTTTAATAGTTTTCTGATTAGTTGATATGGGTAGTACACAGGGATGCTCACATCAAACAATAGCAATGTTTTTCTTTTTCTAGAAATGAGGTCTCCCCCTGTCACCCAGAGTCGAGTGCAGTGGGGCCCCGATCATGTTCATTACTCACTGCGCAACTTGCTGGGCGCAAGTGATCCACTGGCCTCAGCCCCCTGAGTAAGCTGGAACAGCAGGCGTGAGCCACTAGTTATCTAAAAAATATCAATATTTTTCAAAGTGATTTCTGCACATTATTATTTTTTATGCAAAAATGGAAGTTTCAATTAAATTTAGAAAATACTGAATGAAGGGAAACTATATTTATTTATTTATTTGCCGGAAGACTTCTCAGAGATTTTAATGTGCAAATGTGAATTGTGATTGTAAAGAAGAGTCATCTCTTTTTAGAGAATATTGTTACAGCCTTACCAGGCTCATTATCTACCGCAGAAGAGGAAGCAGTGAGAAAGAGTTTTATATTATAGCACCACGTGAGGAGATGGGAGGAAGTTCCCAAATCTGTCTCTTGAGAATTTGATAGAAAGGGTTTTTAAAGACAGTTTGGTGAACAAAGTTGGGCACTTGGGTCAGCTAATTGGCTGGGTTCAGGGTAGGACCCGAGGGGTGCAGAAAGTGTCTTCTTTGCTGAGTCAGTTCTTGGGTGGGGGTTCTAAGACCAGTTGAGTCATTCCTTGGTACTGGCCACTGGTCTGGGTGGGTCAGTGGTTCTACTGTAATGCTGGTGGAAGACAGCTCAAAAACTAGCCTTAGATTTCACAAGGGAGATTTTATCTATGGGAGCAATGAAGAAACCTGAGCATCTTTATGACCATCAGCTATATGACTCCTGAGTAGTAAAGCAATTACTGAAAAGGAAGCTGGAGGACAATGACTGGTTATATTTTACAAATGTATGTATTTCCTCCCAGTATAGTTTCCACCTCATGGCTCTTTGTTAATTTGATAAAGGGTAGTTTCAGTATCTTTTAGACTAAATGTCGTACAGAACACTTCTATCTTCAGAGTAGTACCACCTAGCTCTAAAGGTTGGTACTACTATGTACTATGTTGGCATAGTCACAACTAGCCAAGGGTCTAAAATTCTCCTTTAGTGAACTATGTATTTAGCTCTTTACCTTCTTAAGTCTGCCACTACCACTAAGGTAGTTTAATGCTATCTTAATATTTTGTAAATCAGGGACAAATACTTTAAGTTAGGATTATTAGCCAGACCCTAAGTTGTATTAGATTAATAATCAGAAATAAGTATTGGATCAAGAAATTAAAATGTTGTTAGCTTTACTTTTTTAAGTTATTGAAACATCTTCCTAAGAAAGAATAAAGTTAAATTTATACGAATAGGCTATTTGTGAAAATGATGGTTGTTTATTATGCTTTCCTTCGGTACGTGGTTGTCAAAACCACAAGGGGGTTTTGGTTTAGGTTTAGCTACTTGTTGCACAAAAAATCTAATTATTGAGACGACAAGGATTAATTACCAAGGAAGAAAGGAATATTTATTTATTTATTCATTCATTCATTATTTTTTGAGACAGAGTCTCATTCTGTCACCCCAGCTAGAGACCTGTGGCATCTGCCCAGCTCATATCCACCTCAAACGCCTCGGCTCAAGCAGTTGTCCTGCCTCAACTTCCTGAGTAGCTGGGACTACAGGGGTGTGCCACCACACCTGGCTAATTAGAAGCTTCTTGTACAGATGAGGTCTTCCTGCATTGCTTAGGCTGGCCTCGAACTCCTGGCCTCAAGCAATCCTTCCAGCCCAGCCTCCCAAACTAT
>CAUYQV010018394.1:0-20750 GCA_963574575.1 Galagoides demidoff
CATTTTTTGGTTGCAGCCATCATTGTTGTTTGGCGGGCCCGGGCAGGGAATTTGAACCCGCCACCTTAGGTGTACGTGGCTGGTGCCTTAGCCGATTGAGCCACAGGCGCCGAGCCTGTTAGATATATTCTTAAAAACTAAAAATTTATTTTTTTCTCACTCTGTTGCCCTGGCTAGAGTGCAGTGCATACTGTCACAGCGATCTCAAACTCCTGGGCTCAATCAATTCTCCTGCCTCAGCCTCCTGAGCAGCTGGGACTACCAGTGCCCACCACAATGCCTGGCTAATTTTTTTCTGTTTTTAGTAAAGAAAGGGTCTTATTCTTGCTCAGGCTGCTCATGAACTCCTGAGCTCAGGCAATCCACCCACCTCAGCCTCCCAAAGAGCTTGGATTACACGAGTGAGCCACTGTGCCCTGCCTCTTTAAACATTTTTTTACTTGACAAGTACTCTATAGTAAAACCTCCATAGTTGACTACCTCCTAAAGTTGACCTAATTTTCATAGACCAGACATGCACCACATGTACATATCGATACAGTAGGCCTAGTTCCTTATGATGACCACCTCCGTGTGTGGACCAGTTTGTTACAGTCCCTTGGGTAGTCAACTTACAGAGATTTCTACTGTATGTACTTATGGGGGAGACATATTCTTTAAGGGGATCTGGCATCTTAGGTGCACTAGGCACCAACAGTAGAGGGCGTTTCAGGGGATAAGAAAGAAGTTCAGAAATGTAGGGGGGAACCAGGATCAGGCCTAGCAGTGTACCAGATGCTTCCAAAATACTGGGCACTTTCCGGGCACTCTACTGTACTAACTCATTTAATTGTCACAACGACTTTGGGAAATGAGGACTATCATCACCCCATTTTACAGATGAGGAAGTGGAGGTTAAGGAGTGTAAGTAAATTACCCAAAGTCACGCAACTAGTTTGTTTCTTATTTTTCAGTGCGATATTTGTGCTGGGGTCCCCAAGAGCACCCCCAAGGAGACAGGTGCCCCCAGGGAGGACTCACAGGACTCAGCACGTGGAATGGTTTATTACAGCACAGGGTTGTGCAGCACGATCAGGCAAAGGAAAAGGCACATGAGGCGACATCCAGGGAAGCCAGGCAAGCTTCTGAGAGTCTCCTGATGGAGTTACGTGGGACACACCTCCATCTCTGTCAGTGTCACACGTCTAACCAGGGAAGCTCAGCTGAGACTCAGTGCCCGAGGTTCCACAATGGGGGCTGGTCACAGACACCTCCTGTCTTTTTTGCACAAACCAAAATTCCTAACTCCCAGATGGGGAGCAAGTGTTCTGCATAAACTACGTTGTTTGTTGAAACAGTTTAGGCACAGTGACCCTTCTCAGTTCTGGGAATGGTGGGAACCTTCCTAAAATCCAAGGGCCACAGACCGACCTTGCAAGCAGTCCCAGGCCTCCGGTGTTAATTCCTTTCTGCGTAGATATATGTATCCTTTCCACTCTTGCAGTGTTTTTAAAAAGGAACAGTTTACGTGTTTCCTTTTCTATAAGGATTTATCCCTGATAAATCTTGCATAATCACCCAGGATTAAAGAAGATAATGTGTCAGGGTGCTTGGCACACGTGCCACGTAGCAAGCATTCTGTAGATACTGTCCTTATTGGCTGCTTGTGTGTCTATTAGAGATGGTAAGATGCTCAAATGAACTCTGAAGTCATGAATTCCATCCCCACTCCCCCTGTCATTCGCAGGTGGCCCCTATCAGATTGAAGTCAACATCTCGGCCACTGGCGAGCTCCCCAATGGCACCCTGTATGCAGCCAAGGGCTCCCAGGTGGACTTCAGCTGCAGCAGCAGCTCCTGGCCTCTACCCATGGTTGAGTGGTGGTTCCAGCCCCCGAATTCCACGGGCGAGCCCTTTGGAAACAACCTGACGCTCAGCTCATTCACACTGTTACTGATGTCACCAAACCTCCAGGGGAACTACACCTGTTTGGCCATGAACATGCTCAGCGGGAGACATCGAAAGGTGACCACCGAGCTCCTGGTCTACTGTGCGTAAGAATCACTCCCCTCCCTGCCTTCCTCACCATAACCCTTTATGAACTGCGTGTCTGTGCTTGTTCTTTTGTGTTTAAAGGCATGCCTGTCTGCTGCGTGGGTCCCAACATGTTTTTGCAGCCTGCGTAACTTAACACACATACACACACCCAGCCAGGGGCTGTGATGCATCAGGCCAGGGAATCAGGAGATCCCTTCCAGAAGCTTGCTGCTCACCAGGGCCACAGGAGAGTCCCTGGGAGCCACAGAGGGAAACTAATGCAGAGCCTCATGCATTCCTTTTTTAAACTGAGGTGAAAATATATAACATTAACTATTTTAATGTATAATTCAGGAGCATTTACAGTGTTGTGCAACCATCACCTCTATTTCCGAAACGTTTTCATCATTCTGAATGGAAACCCTTGCACCCTCCAAGTACTCACCCCAATTTCCTCCCAGCCCCTGACCACCACCAACCTGCACTCCACCTCTATGGATTTGCCTGCTCTGGGTCCTTCATATGAATGGATCATACACTAGGTGGCCTTTTGTGTGCGGCTTTTTTTCAGCATCTTTTTTCTGAGCTTTATCCATGTTGTAGCATGTATCAGCACATCATTCCTTTTTATTTTTATTTATTTATTTATTTTTTTGAGACAGAGCCTCAAGCTATTACCCTGGGTAGAGTGCTGTGGCATCACAGCTTACAGCAACCTCCACCTCCTGGGCTCAAGTGATTCTCCTGCCTTCTCCTCCCAAGTAGCTGGGACTACAGGTGCCCACCACAATGCCTGGCTATTTTTTGGTTGCAGCCATCATTGTTGTTTGGTGGGCCCAGGCTGGATTCGAACCCGCCAGCTCAGATGTATGTGGCTGGCGCCTTAGCTGCTTGTGCCACAGGCACCGAGCCAACATCATTCCTTTTTAGCACTGAGTAATAGTCTAGTACATGGACAAAACACTATTTATTTATCTATTCATCCATCCTCATACATTCTTTTTGTGAACCCAGTATGACCATCACAGGCACAAGGCTTCTAGCACAGTCATGAGCCAGTAGTCCAGGAGTCTTTTATTTGGGGGATGGGGAGACACCAATCAGATACTCCAGTACGCAAATGTCTTGGATGAAGACCCCTGTGGAAATGCAGTGTCCTTTAAGCCATGCTAAGGCAGGAAAGCATCAGAGCAAAGTAGCAGGCAGAATAATGACACATTACTCAAGCCTTTATAAGTCCCAATGTTCTCTATCATAAATAAAATTTATTGTATATAAAATTATACATGCTTGTTGTAGGAAATACAGATCATTATACAGGAGAAAATAATCACTTGTACTCTAACCATTATTTTGGTATATCTGCAGTAATTTTTCTTATACATATATATACCCACCTTTCTGGATAAGATCTAAATTTATATTTATATGTAATACATAAAATATATAAAATATGGCGGTGCCTGTGGCTCAAAGGATTAGGGCGCCGGCCCCATATGCCAGAGGTGGCGGGTTCAAACCCAGCCCTGGCCAAAAACTGCAAAAAAAAAAAAAAATATATATAATGTATAAAATATATGCTTACATACATAACATACATGAATATACACATATGGTTATTAATGCACATGGAGTATGCTGGATTTGCAGGTGCACCTGTAGAAAAGGGACAGAGGTACAAAGGCATGTATGTCAGGGGTGGAGTGATGAGTCTCCCTCCACCTGTAACTCCCAGTCTCACGTAGGCCCTGGCCAGAGGCAGCCACTGTTAGTTTTTAGGGGCCAGCATTTCCCAGCAGAACTCTCTTCAATGAGAGAAATGTTTTCCTTCATGTGGCCCAATATAGCAGCCACTCACCCTGTGTGTGGTTGCTGAGCGCTTGAAATGTGGGTTGTTTGATGGAGGAACTGAATTTGTAATTGCATGGAATTTAATTAGTGTAATTAATTATATGTAAATAGGTACACGAGGCAAGTGAGATATGCAAAGATGCGTGAGACCCAGGTCCTTGGAGATTTAAAACTCAGCAGGGGAACCTAACTATATTGTCAGATAGGAATTTGTGCAAGGAGCTGTTTCAAGGTACACTAACTGGGGTTGATATTTCTCTGAGATCCTGGCTCTGTAATCCTCAGAATCAGTGCAGTGGTTGATCCTGGAGTCCTGATTAAGCCCTTGTTCCCTGCAGTCCCGCCTCCATCAGCTCCTCAGTGTTGGGCAGAGGTGTCATCAGGATCGTCTACGCTGCAGCTCATCTGTCGCTGGGATGGGGGATACCCTGACGCCGAGTTCCTGTGGACAGAAGAGCCAGGAGGTGTGATCATGGGGAAGTCAAAGCTGGGAGTGGAAGTGCTGAACCAGTCCCAGCTGTCAGATGGCAAGAAGTTCAAGTGTGTTGGGAGCCACATAGTGGGGCCAGAGTCGGGAGCCAGCTGCATGGTGCAGATCGGTGGGTCTCTCTTGCTTTGTCCTGGGGTTGGGGTTACCCTCCCTTCCTCTCTCCTGGGAGAAGCATTTGACAATAGTTCCTGGAAACAAATCCCAGGGTGTCAGAGTGAATTGACTCCTTCCCCTTTCTTCCTTTCTTTTGCTTTATGTTTCATTCCTTTTAAACTTGAAAGGTACTTGGCTTCTTGGGTCTAGTCTCAGCTGTTTTTCACTTGACAAATACTCACTGAGTGCCTGGTGTATGTCAGGTGCAGTTTCTAGGGGCAGAGGATAGAGCAGTGAACAAAATAAGTGAGTTGAATACATCAGTTCTTGTTGCGTAACAAATTATGGCCAAATGTAGTGGCTTAAAACAACAATAACCATTAATTATCTTGTTCCTTCTGTGGTTTAGGCAGGGCAGGTTGGGCATGGTTTGTCTCAGCTTCATGAGGTCTGGGGTCGCACCGGGAAGACCTGAAGTTCAGGGGGCTAAAATCATCTGAAAGATTCACTTCTGAGGTGCACATCTGAATGCCTGGCAACCAGTTTATCCTGGTTTGCCAAGAACTTTCCTGGATGTGGCACTGAAAGCCCCACGCCCTGGGCAAACTGGGACAGTTGATCACTCTGAATTCCAGCTGCATTGTTTATTTAGTTGTGTAACTTTGAGCAACTTCATCAGCATTCTTGGTGACTCAGTTTCCTTTTCTACAAAATGGGGATGATGGGGTTGTTGTGAGAACAAGAGGGCTAATATGTGTAACAGTGCCTTGCCTGTAGTAAATGTTCAACAAATGTTAGATTTTTTTTTTTTTTTTGAGACGGAGCCTCAAGCTATCCCCCTGGGTAGAGTGCCATGGCATCACAGCTCACAGCAACCTCCAACTCCTAGGCTCAAGTGAGTCTCCTGCCTCCGCCTCCCAAGTAGCTGGGACCACAGGCGCCCGCCACAACACCCGGCCATTTTTTGGTTGCAGCCATCATTGTTATTTGACGGGCCCGGGCTGGGGATTCGAACCCGCCACCTTAGGTGTACTTGGCTGGTGCCTTAGCCGATTGAGCCACAGGCGCCGAGCCAACAAATGTTAGATTTATTATGAAAGACCAGATGTGGTGCAGAAATTCCTGGAGTTGCTTGGTTAGGAGGGAAGTAGAATAGTCCTCCCTATCCACAGGGGATATGTTCTGAGAACCCAGTGGATGCCTGATACCACAGATACTACCTAACTCTGTATATACCGTGTTTTTGCTATGCATACATACCTATGATAAGGTCTGATTCATAAGTTAGGCACAGTAAGAGATTCACAACAGTAATAAAATAGAACAGTTATAACAATATACTGTCATGGAAGTTATGTGAATGTGGTCTCCCTCGTTCTCTCAAAATACCTTATGATACTGTACTCACCCTTCTTGATGAAGAGGGGACAGCGCAGGATAGTGTGACATTTCATCACGCTACTCAGGACAGCGTACAATTTAAAGCTTCGTGGAAACAAATTAAAACTTTGAGTTTATTTCTTGAATTTTTCATTTTATGTTTTCATGGTAACTGAAACCATGGAAAGCAAAACAGTGGGTAAGGGGGAGACGACTGTAATTTCTTGAAGATCTTGGGCTGTGATTTGAACCTCCTTAAACACTGGTATTTCTTTACCTTCTTGTGATCACCAGGGAGCCCTTCCCTCCTGTCTGAGCCCATGAAGACGTGCTTCGTGGGGGGCAATGTGACATTCACCTGCCAAGTGTCTGGAGCCTACCCCCTTGCCAGGATCCTGTGGCTGAGGAACTTCACCCGGCCCGAGGTGGTCATCAAACCCAGCAGCCACTACCTCATTACCCAGGATGGCCAGAGCTCTACCCTCACCATCTGCAATTGCTCCCAGGACCTGGATGAGGGCTACTACGTCTGCCGGGCCGAGAACCCCGTGGGGGTGAGGGAGGTGGACATTTGGCTGAGTGTAAAAGGTGAGTGGTGGAAGTGGCCCGAAGGAGAAGGGTTGAGAGATTCAGAGCTCCAGGCATCAACACAGGAGCCTGGTGCCTCCCTACACGTGGGTCACTGCCAACTGGGAATGGCATATCTGTTTGCTTGTGGCTTGACAAGGTGCTGGGAAAAATTATTATCCAACCCTGAAATCCTTAAAAAAACATGCTATTACACACCAGAACATATATATGATATATGTAAGTTGTGAAGGATAATAAGAAAATGAATACCCAAGAAACTACCATCTACTTAAAGATACAGAGCAGCGCCAGCATTGATGAAGCTACCTATAGGTTACAGGGCTGGATTTAAAAAATAACAATAAAACTTAAGAAACCAGGATGCCTACTCAAATTAGAATTTTAGAAAAATAAAGAATAATTTTTTTTTAAAATTTATTAATAGTTTATTTATCACTCATATTCATAGCTCAGGAACCAGGTCAGTGACAAACATCTATGTAAATCAGCCCAATGAAATTCTTTATATTTCAAAATTATTTTACGCTCTGAAAGACACCAGCCTCCCTCATCTCCTCAAAATCTTTCATAGAATCATAGTTTCTATAGAAATCTGCATATGCCTTCTTTCTTGGTTCAGCCACAGCAAACTTACGGAAAATTGCAACCCCCAGGGATACAACAAATGCTCCAACAATATGAATCTGCAGGTGCCTGGCCAAGAGGCCACGCATCTGAGGTTTGGCCAAAGCACTGGAAGCCATGGTAGTCACTGTCCTTGTTGGGTATGCCAACCTCAGCGCATCCTTCCCGGCTGAGGGACACACAACTGCCCATTTTTTTATATAAGTATGTTTCAAACATTGCATGAGACATACTAAGAAAGTTCATCTGAAATCCAGATTTCGCTATATTTTATCTGGCTACTCTATTAGTAGGTCCTTCCCATTCCAGCCTCATTTTGGGCCTCCCCCAAAAGGTAACCATTATCCTGAATTTGTTTTATTAAAAAAATTTTTTTACTATATATTTACATATTTCTAAATAATATACTGTTTATTTTTAAATTTTTATTTATTTATTCATTCATTTATTTTATTTTGAGACAGAGTCACACTTTATCACCCTTGGTAGAGTGCCATGGCATCTCAACCTCAAACTCTTGGGCGTAGGTGATTCTTTTGCCTCAGCCTCCCAAGTAGCTGGGACTACAGGAGCCCGCCACAACAGGCGGGTCTACAGGTGCCTGGCTATTTTTAGAGATGAGTCTCACTCTGGCTCTGGTTCAGGCTGGTCTCGAACTCATGAGCTCAGGCAATCCACTTGCCTCGGCCTCCCAGATTGCTAGGATTATAGGCATAAGCCACCATGCGTAGCCCTATTTATTTATTTCTTTGAGACAGAGTCTCACTTTGCTCACTTTGTTGCTCTTGGTAGAGTGCTGTGGTGTCATAAATTCACAGCAACCTTAAACTCTTGGGCTTAAACCATTCTCTTGCGTCAGCCTCCCAAGTAGCTGGGACTACAGGCACCTGCCACAAACACGCAGCTAGTTTTAGAGGGGGTCTTGCTCTTTTCTCAGGTTGGTCTTGAATTCCTGAGATCAGGTGATCCAACCACCTCAGCTTCCCAGAGGGCTAGGATTATAGGCATGAGCCTATTTTTTAATTTTCAATTTATTTATTTTTTTTAGACAGGGTCTTACTCTGTCTCCTGGACTAGCGTACATCATAGTTTGCTTCAACCTGAAATTCCTGGGCTCGACTGATTCTCCTCTCTCAACCACCCCAGTACCTGAGACTATAGGTGCACACCACAACACTCAGCTAATTTTTCTAGTTTTAGTAGGGATGGGGAGTCATCCTTGTTCAGGTGGGTCTTGAACTTTTGACTTCAAGTAGTCCTCCCACCTCAGCCTCCCAAAGTGCTAGGACTACACGAATGAGCCTTTGCACTAGATCTTAATTGTTTTTAAATTTAAGAAATTGTTGTAGGTCAATCTTGAGTAAGAGCAACTAAAAAAAAAAGAGAGAGAAAAACTAGCCAGGCATCATGGTAGGTACCTGAGGTCCCAGCTACTCGGGAGGCTGAGGCAAAATGATTGCTTGAGCTCAAGAGACTGAAGTTGCTGTGAGCTATGGCACCACAGCACTCTACCAAGGGCAACAAAGTGAGACTGTCTCAAAAAAAAAAAAATTGTGGCTACATATCATATAATTTCAACTATATGGCATTCTGAAAAAAGCAAAACTATGGAAATAAGAGAAAGGTTGTTAGTTGCTGGATGTTGGTGGGTTGGGGGAGAGTTGAATAGAGAGTTGAACAGAATTCAGAGGATTTTCAGGGCACTATAAGATCATACTTGTCCAAACCTATAGATTATTGAACCTCAAGAATGCACCCCAATATGAACTATGGACTTTGGGCAGTAATGACATGTCAGCATAGGTTCATTCATTGTAACAACTGTACACTCTTGAGGGGATGTTGATAATTGGGAGAGACTGTGCATGTCTTTTGGGGGGGGGTTGGTGTTTGTGGGAACTCATAATACTTTCTGATCAATTTTGCTGTGAACCTAAAATTGATCTAAAAAAATTCTTTAAAAAAAAATAAAAAAGGTTCTTCCTCTATATATAGTCTTTTGTAACTTTGCTTTTTACTCCACATTTTGTTTCTAGGATTTATTCATGCCAGTGGGTGTGATTGCATTTCATTCACTAGTGTGTAATTTTCCATCGTGTCTCTGTTCCACGACCAAGTTAAGCATTTTCCTACAGATGGATGTGTGTATTGTTTCTGACTTGTTATGATAAACAGCATTGCCATGGACATATTTTACTTAGTTCTTTGTGTACAACTACGCCAGGTCCCTAGACAAATATTTCTCTAGGATATGTATAAAGACTAGAAATAGAGGGTTATAGGGTAAGTGCATTTTTATCATTATGAGATAATACTAAATTATTTTTCAAAGTGGTTGTACCAGACATATACGAGTGTTGAGTCATTTCACGTTTTCACTCGCAGGCTTTATAAATTTTGCCCATCTAGTAAGTGTAAAATGGAATCTCACTATGGTTATTATTTGAATTCCCCTGATCACTGAGAATGTTTTGAGCATTATTGCCTGTTTTATTTGCTACTTGTGTTCCTTCTCCTCTTGTCTTTTGATATTTTCTCCTTTTGTATAGATGTGTAGGAATTCTTTGGAAATTCCTCATACTAATTCTGGGTTAGTTTTATATGTTGTATTTCCTTTCTGCTTGTTGTCTTTTCTGTTTTCTTTGTGATAGCCTTTGATTAACAGATTTTCTTTAATTGATTTTATGAACCTTTTCTGATTTTTGTGAATGGTGTGAGGTAAGGATCAAGTTTCTTTCTTTCTTTCTTAACTCCCCAGTTTGGATCACTGATTTGTTCATGTACCGTTTCATCCATAGTGCTTCCTTAGCTCACTAATTTGTCATATACCAAGTTTCCTTATATGTATGGGCTTGTTCCTGGATTTTCTGTTCTGCTCCATTGGTTACACTGTTTATCACAGCATTGATAACTCACATTCTTTCTTGCCCATACTTTTAGAAACAGTATTTTTTTTCTTAATTAAATCGTAACTGTATATAGAAGCAGTCTTGATGTCTGGTAGACGCAGAACTTTTAATGTCCCACTGGTTTTTTGCATCACATGCTTCATTTGATCCGTACAAACTCTCTGAGGTTGGGAGAGCAGATGTTTTCTTCCATGGACAGATAGTTCATAAGCTTTAGCCAAGGTCATGCAATCGAGATACGACAATAATTGGACCCAGGCAGAGGAGGGGAGTTGTTGCTAGTTGGTTACATATCAGGTGGATGAGTCAGTGATGTTATTTGTCTTTACAGAACCTTTAAACATTGGGGGAATCGTGGGAACCATTGTGAGCCTCCTCCTGCTGGGACTGGCTATTATCTCAGGGCTTCTATTGTATTACAGCCCCATGTTCTGCTGGAGAGGTAAGAGTTTCTCAGGTCTCTCTGCTATTTCAGTGGGGGTGGGGGAGGGAAAGGAGTCCCGTCATGTGCCACCTCAAGTCCCATTCAAAAGGCTTCTTCACTGGGGTGAGATGTGCAAGGCACCTAAGGCCCATCCCTGAAGGCCCTATCACCTCTCATGTTGGGTCCGTTTTCTCATTTGTTCCTCTTTTGCAAAGGTTATCCTGATTAAAAACTTCTGTGAGGGGCGGCGCCTATGGCTCAAAGGAATAGGGCGCCAGTCCCATATACTGGAGGTGGCAGGTTCAAACCCGGCCCTGGCCAAAAAACTGCAAAAAAAAAAAAAAAAAAAAACTTATATTAGGTTGCAGTGGATGTTATTGGATATTAACTTTTTTTCCTTTCTCTCTTCAGTAGGAAACACTGTCAGGTGAGTGTTCCCTAGACTCAAATCAAAAACCCATTTCCATGACCTGTCATCACTACTGTTTTGTTTCCTTTCATAAGAACAATAATGGCAACTCCCACTGAGGACATACCATGGACCAAGGGCTTCATCAGGCATTACTATAAACTCTTTCATAACCTCTTCTGGTGGTGGTGGTGGTGGCATCTCCATTTTCCACATAAGGAGATGGAAGCTCAGTGAAGAAAATTTCTGCCAGCTCATCTAGGAAGTAAATGTCAGTGCCTCCCTTCACATCCAGGTCTACTTGATTCCAAAGTCTTTGCTGCTTTATAACACCAACCCTCAGGGCTGGGCACATTACTGTCTGCCATTAAGACATAAAGGCAATGTGTACACATTGAGCCCAGTCATTCGTGCATTAGCTTTATCCAGTTTTCTAAAGAGAGCTAAAAGGAAGAGTAAGTCATAGGCTTATAGGATGTTTTGAAAAAGTAACCGTGAATGCTCAGAAGCCCCTCCTAAAAGGAAATCCCAGTCGGGGCAAAGTAGCCAAGGGGATGGGTATATTTCATTTTCTAAGGAGATTCTGGGTAGAACCTTCTCTATGATCTGATGGCAAAATATGTTCTTTTTATCTGTTCATAATGAAGGAATATTATTATTTGGGACCCGCTTTCATGGGAACATGTTATGCTTACTGCCCTGTTTTGGAGAGCCGTTCTCCCCATAAGTCTGTCATTCCCTGGGCTTATTTCACACAGGAGACAGCAATGTGGCACTGTGGGACAAGGCTTTGTAATCAGTGGACCTGGGTTCAAACTACAACTGTGCCATCCCTAAGCACTGCCCATAGACAATTCCTGACCCTCTCTGAGCCTTCATCTCCTGATCTTTTTCACTGAGGGGGTCCAAGAGGATGAAGTGAGAGTGTAATGCTCCCTAGGACTGATTAACCTGTGGCATGCATACAGTCTGAGTGGGTGGGCAGGGCCAGACAAACTACAGGGCAATTAAGTCTAGGCTGCCAGACGTGGACTTCACATGCAATCTCAGTTCAGGGCTTTTGGGGGAGGAAAAGAACTTTACCTGGACCTTACATAAGGGGTGGGGGGCAGATGCCAGTACGTAAAGCAGAATAAAGGCATTTCAGAAAAGGAGCACAGCATTTTTATACATGCTGTGAGGGGAGTGAAATAGATGCCTGGGACAGTGTAGGAGCTGCCCCAGACAGCTGAAAGGAAGAGTAAGTCATCGTCTTACAGAATATTTCGAAAGAGTAACCATGAATGCCCAGAAGCCCCTCCTAAAAGGGAATCCCAGTAGGGGCAAAGTAGCCAGTGGGATGTGGATATTTCATTTTCTAAAGAGATTCTGAGTAGAACCTTCTCTGTGATCTTATGGAAAAATAGGTTCTTTTTATCTGTTCATAATGAAGGGATATTATTGTTCTGGGACCATCTTTCATGGAATGAAAGGGTAGGAATAATGAAACACACCCAGCAAAAGATACGATCATCTGTGGCTATCCGTGGCGCCATCTCTGTGAAGTTACAACCATACACATTGTCATCTCATGACTTAACCAAACTGAATGCATGGAGGATTCTCTATGTTACTAAAGGGGTTGCAAAGTATCTAGTGTTTCCTATTCAATGAGGGCTGAAGTCGAGAAAAACGAGATATCTTCTTGATTATTTTTTCCCCTTTGGAAATTAGGGGACAAGACATGGGTGATGTCATGGTTTTGGTGGATTCAGAAGAGGAGGAAGAAGAGGAAGAGGAAGAGAATGTTGTAGAAGAGGAAGAGGAGGGAAATTGGAGAGAGTTGCCTAAACAAAGAGCCAAGCATGACCACATTCACAGAGTGACCGCACTAGTGAATGGGAACATAGAACAGATGGGAAATGGATTCCAGGATCTACAAGGTAAATTCTCTTTCCCTTAAAAAACACTGCAGACCACTGTGAGCTTCCCAATAGGAAATAAGGGAAAGGTTGCGTTTTTAAAGGCTGGGGAAGATAGTTAGAAAGTTTAGTCTAGAACCTGAGAGTCTATTATCAACTATTAACATGAAAATAATCTTGACAAACATTTATCCAGGGCCCACTCTAGGACAAGCACAATATTGGCATTGTTAGGGAATAAGAAAGGAAAACTGGCTGGACGTGGTGGCTCATGCCTGTAATCTTAGCACTTTGGGTAGCCAAGGTGGGAGGATCACTTAAGGTCAGGAGTTTAAGGCTGTAGTGAGCTATTATTGTGCCACTGCGCTCCAGCTTGAGAGACAGAGCAAGACCTTGTCTAAAAAAAGAAAAAAGGAAGATTGATAGTGTCTGCATGCAGAGAGTTTTATAAGACCAGTTCGAGTGAACAGACTAAAGCACATGAGGAAATGGAAACAGAAGCAAAATGTAACCAACACATGAAGAGAGCAGGAGAGGAAGTGTTGCAAGAGGGATTTGATTGCCTGCTGGATGATTTAAAAATTGCAGGACCTCAGAGAAAGGCAAGAGTCTGGAGGGCGTGTTGGTTAGGGGACGTTTTATGCAACATTTAGACATGAGGCAGGTCTTTAAGGACAGTGGAGTTGGAATAAACAGAACGGAGAAGAAAAGGTATTCCCAGGTGAGAGGCAGCGGCCTGAGCCATGAGCATTGAGGGCCTAGGCCAGCATCATGCCTGGCTAGAGGGTTCTAAATAGGTGAAATAAGAGAATAGGTGAAAAGGGAATACACACTTCTCCATGAAATCCAATTCTGTGGCTCACCAGAAAAGGACTAGAAATCACCAAGATGATTGAAGACTGGTAGTAGAAATCACTCTGTTAAGATCACTCCAGAGTTGGTTTATTTTATCTCCTGTGCAGATGACAGCAGTGAACAGCAAAGTGACAACATTCAAGAAGAAGATAGGCCAGTTTGAAGAAGAGAATTGTCCATCCGTATCTTCTTGAAAGCTTAGAAGGTGAACTCTTCATTCAGCTTTGATTTGATTTGCAGCCCTGCTGGAGGCTTGCATTAGCAACGTTTGGGTCTCTCAGCAAAAAAAGAAAAACATACCTTTTTCCTTCCATTTAAAAAAAAAAAAAAACAAACCTGGTTTGATTTGCTGTAAGTTTTCTCAGCAATGTCAAAAAGCTTTGGAAAGGGCCCGTATACGTGGGAAAGCTGAATTTGGTGTTTGAGGTGCCACTTTGGCTGACTCCTGGCTTTATCCAGGTTGACCTATTGGAACAGACACTGATTTGGAGGGAGTATGGGTGAGAGGAGAACTTGGCCTTGGTGCCCTTTGCTACTATTAAAGGCTTATAACCAGCTTGCTCTAGCACAAAAGGGAGTATAGTGGGGTGGTAGGGAAACTTCCTTTATTACTGCCCAGGTGAGCTTGTGACCAAGGAACTGGGCAAATATCAGCTCCCTGGGAAAGATAAGGTTTCAGCAACCAACGTAAGTCAGAGGAAGGCGGTTTGGTTCAGAGCCTCACTTTGTCACCCTTGGTAGAGTGCCGTGGCATCACATAGCTCACAGCAACCTCAAACTTCTGGGCTCAAGCGATTCTCTTGCCTCAGCCTCCCAAGTAGCTGAGACTACAGGTGCCAGCCACAACACCCAGCTATTTTTGAAAGACAGGGTCTCCCTCTTGCTCTGGCTGGTCTTGAACTCCTGAGCTCAGGTGATCTGCCCCACCCCGCCTTGGCCTCCTAGAGTGCTGGAATTACAGGCATGAGCCAACACCCGGCTGCTAGTTTTATGTCATGGGCTCAGGTATCTTTTACCTTTGCCTGGGCCCCAGTTTCTTCATGTGTAGAATGGGCAAAATTACACCTACCTTCCAGGTTTGTGAGGACTAAATGAAATAATTTGGGGGACAAAAGTGCCCAGGAGGTGCTCCATGGAGGTTAATTACCCTTTTTTTGGGCCTTCGCTAGTGGAAGAAAAGTGTTAACTGTAAGTTACAAGCTACTGCCTATTCCTTTTATTCTGCCTTATAGGATGGTTTCATAGGAGAGCATTATCAGAGGGCTCCTGACAATTTTCGTTTTACTGGAGATAGAATTCTTTTCAAAAGAGGTAGGAGCTGATAAGAGGAAGTGCCTTTCATTGTAACCTCACATCTTGCAGAGCTTCAAATTTATATTATATACACGCCTCCTACATGATACACTGAGTTTTCAGAACTTTCCCATTCTTCATTTCTCCCATTGCTTTGAAAGAAAGCAGGAGGTATTTTATAATGGAGTACTGGTGATAAGAGCTCCTTGGGCAAACCAGTTCATTTGGCCTGTTTCTCTCTCTTGGAAATGGGAACAGGAAAGCTTGTTTCCTTCCTCTACCTCCAGGATATCATGAGGGTACACTGATCAATAACATTAAATTTTGAATGAAAATACTTCTGAGTATACGTCTCTGATGTTTCCAGTAGATCCTTGTACAGTCGGAGATTTAATTTTTCTGATTTCATCAAAGGTTCTTGAAGTTGGGGACCTTAGAAAGGTACAGAAGATATGTGCCAAACATGAAAATCTGACTTGAATTTGTACCCTTTAATGTTGCATATCCTGCTCTAATAGGCAAGACCTAGGGCTTACAGGGGAACTTCCCCTCTCCCATACCAAGAGCTGAGATTCCTAAGATGAGAAGTTGGTTATTGTCTGAAGTAACCTTGCAGGTGTGGTTAGGAAAAGTCTTGGGTGACTGGATCAAACTTAACAATCACCAACAGGATGCCCTGTCCCCAGCTCAGGACACTGGGGAGCTTAGCAGCTGACTGCAGTTTCTACTCCTCAGGAATAGCTGTGAATCAGCGTTCCACCTGGGTAGGTCTTTGGCTACACGGTACCTCCTGTGTTTAAGCACTTGCAGCAGCGCAAATTAGTGTCATTTCACTCAGGTTGCTTCTAAAGTCACTAACGACAGAGCTTGTCTTTCCTTTAGAGTCTTCAGGAACTAAATTCCAGAATTTAAGAGTCCACTATTCAGAGGCAACTAGATTAAAAAAAAAAAAAGGAAAAAGATAAATATCCCTGGCTGGGAACCCAGAGAATGTTCTGCAAGATCAGCAGGATGTTTTCCACAACTTCCTTTTCTCTTGCACACAGAATTTATGATAGGAAATACTTGAGGGTTTTTCCACTAGCAAATGGGAACATTAAGGTCTTGATGCCAAGCACTATAAACCCTTGGCCAGTTGAGCTGACTGTTGTCACTTTTATTTGAGCTCTGTATGGGTTAGTTAAGAGCCCAGGCACTGGATGTCTGCAAATTTTAAGAATTCTTGAAGAATTAGGGCTGCTTTTCTTTAAGATATCCAGGCCCGAATCCACAAGCATGTTGACAGTGGGTTATAGCATTTGTCTGGCAAAATCCAAGCTGTTAACATTGTGTTTTTTAATGCATGTATTGCTAAGCTCCGAAACCTTGAATCTACTTATCAGAACCAGGAAGATAAACACTTCAGGGCCATCACAACTGACATTTCTTTTTCTCAGAAACCTGGTGGACTCTGGGTCTGGGGCTCCACAATCCTGTGGCTTTTATATTGGTTCCAGTTCTCACAAGCACATCAAAGTTGTCTTACTGAAGTAAGAAAATTTTCATAACCCATGCACAGAGGCCTGGAATATCATCCTTGCTGGGTAAAACTTATTATGATGCATTAAGTGCCAACTACTATTTCTCACCATGGGACTGGCCAGGAGAGAAAACTAAGCAGATCCTTTACATTTTAATATGTATGTATGTAGGGAAGGATGGGAAAATTCATTCTGAGGTTAAAATAATGGATTTTTAAAAGATAATGGAATAAAGTTATTTTTAAATAAATGCTTTAATCGTGTTGATTTATTCTTGATTAGTGAATGGAAAGATTTGGAAAAATGTTCCTCCTCGCCCCAGTTTTTTTTTTGGTTTTTTTGCAGTTTTTGGCCAGGGCTGGGTTTGAACCTGCCACCTCCAGCATATGGGGCCAGTGCCCTACTTCTCTGAGCCATGGACACTGCACCCAGCTTTTTTTTTTTTTTAACTAGCTTGGTATTGGTAACAATACTGTCCCCTCACCTTTGACCTTTTCCATGACTTGTACATAAAAATGCCCTGGAGACACCAGAAATTGGAATTTGGTAGATAAAAATGGAGACTGCGGAGAAACGGTTGGATAGAAAAATGTCACCCCTACCCCCATTTCCTCTAAAGGGGGGCGGGGTGGCAGGAAAAATGAGGCTGGAGAATAAAACTGAGGCCTTCAGGAGGCTGGCCACAGAGAGGGAACTGGGCTTTAGCTAATTTTTGGTAAACATGGGGTCTCATTGTGTTGCCCAGGCCTCCAACTCCTGGCATTCAGTGATCCTTCCAAAGTACTAAGATTACAGGTGTGGGCCAGCACTTATGACCTGTTCTTATTTTTTTATTGAGGGTACAAGAAACTAGAGTACGTTGATTGCATTTGTAGGTAAAGTCCCTCTTATAATTGTGTCCTGTCCCCAAAAGGTGTGTCACACATCAAGCCTGGCCTGTTTTTTGTCTTTTACTTGGAAAGTGGAAAAAGAAATTTTTAGAGAAAAATAATAATGTGAAAACAGACCATGCCCAGTTCAAAAGGGTTAAGGAGTGTGGGGGGGGGTATTGACAAACACTGTGGGGTCCAAAAATGGACAAGTCACCCAGGGAGGAGGTGCTCAGGGGACCAGGCATGGGCAGATGTAAATGAGGGGTGCATAAAACAGGGGTCTAGGTGAAAACATTAACATGGGGCAAGAAAGAATACGGGAGGGGGAGGCTGATACTGGGAAGCGAAGGGGGAACACACCAGGCACTCCAGGTGTGGGAGAGGGGGTACATTTTGGGGACCAAAATGAGCTGAGCCCAGTGAGAAAGCCCAAAGCCTCTAACAACTCCAGGACTACTACTTCAGGCGGTCTACTGTGATTAGACCTACCCTGGGCCCTGACAGTGAGAAGGGGTGCCAGCCTGCCCCAAACAAGCCACGTGTTTAAGGACACGAAGGGGGCACAGATGTTGGGAGGGCGGGGGCCTCAAGGGGCCGAGGGCAGGTGAGGGGTCGTGGTAGGCACAGAGGGCAGCTTCCTTCCGCCCCCCCACCCCGTTTCTAGCCTCTTCCCCTCCCCCTGCCGGGGCTATTCCATACCCGCTCTCCGCCGCACCCCGCGTTTTCCCTCATAGCCCCCTCATCCCCGCCTATTACACGCCTCGCATTGTCCCCCCCGCATTTTATCCCGACCTCACCCTTCCCGATTCCTCCAAGCCCTGCTCTCCGCCTGGTTTCTATCGGCCAGTGCCCTCGTTGCCCCCATTTCTCCCACCCTCGTTTTTTACCCATCTCCCCCTCGGGCCCCGCATTTGACTCGCTCCTCCCCCACCGCCTTCGCTTCAGCCGCTCCCCGCACCCCTCGATTTTCACTTGGCCCTTCTTCCACCCCACGCCCCGCTCCCATCCCCCCCTTTCCTCTGAGCCGGCTCCTCTCCCCCTCCAGATTTTATCTCTTCCCACCCCCGTCTTCCCCTCAGCCCCGCGTCACCGCCCCCGTCTTTATCCGGCTCCCAGTCCCCTGGCGAGCTCCCCTCGGCGGCCCGCACGTCCCGGGTCCCGCCCGTCCGCGCCCCCGGTTTTCCCTCGGCTCCCCCCGCCCCCGTTTCCCTCCCGCCCCGCCCCCCGCGCGTCCCCGCCCGCACCGCCGCCATGTGACGGGAAGCAGCTGATGGCCTCTCCGCGCGGCGGGCGCGGCGGCCGGGCCGGGGCCGGGGCGGGCGGCCGGGCGGGGGCCGGGGCCGGGGCGGGTGGTGCGGGGGCGGCATGAGGGCCGGCGGCCCGGGGGGCTGAGGCGCCCGCCGCGGGGGCCGCGCGCGTCCTCCATGGAGGCCGGAGGTGAGTGGGGCCGGGGCGCGTCCGTTCCCGCCCGGCGGGGCCGAGGCCCGTCGGCCCCGGGCAGGGGGAGGTGGCCCTGGGCCGGGCGGGGGGCGGGGCCTGGTCGCGGCGGGGGCGCCGGGCCGGGGCGGGAGGCTCTGGGCCGGCGGCGGAGGGGGTGCGTGTCGGCTGCCCAGCTTTGTTTCACTTTCGCTGTCAGCCGCCGCTACCCCGCTCCCGCCGCCGACGGGACCCTGGACATCCGGCTTCTGCGGGAAGGGACTCCCAGGGGGGCGCCCGGGTGCGACGCAGGGGGGCGAAAGGCCCTAAAATGGGGATATTCTAGGGGGTGCCTGCCAGGTGCCTGGGGACACGCTTCCAGGTACGGATGGCAGTCAGTTCTGCCCCTACGAGCTGAGCGGTCATGACCGTGGACCGGCCACTCAATCACCCCTCACCACATTTCAGTTTTGTATCTGCAAAATGGGACAATGGTGGTGGTTAGGAGCTTCCCAAACTTGCCTGTTCATAAAAATGAGGTCTAGGTCCCTGTTGTATATATTCTGAGCTTCTCCCACTGAGACTAATTTAGTGGAGGTGACGTGGCGCGGGGGATGCTGATCCCCTCAACGTGAATGGTCAGGCAAGTTTAGGACACATTGAATGACCTTATTCTTGTTAATTGCCGTAACCACCAGCAAACAGTGTGGAAGTCGGAGAATACTGGATATACTTGAAGCCAGCCCAAAAGAACGCCCGCTCCCCGTGCCTGTTAAGCTAGGGCCAAACCTCTAGGCATCTGTCAGGCTTCTCCCCTCCAGCTGCCCCCCGGGAATCGCACCTACACAAAAATTTGGGATAGAGTCGGGATTTATTTTGAGAGACCTACCTCCTGTAAGTACCTGGGATTTAAAGCCATTTATCCTTAGAAATTCTCAAAAGGGGTCAAGGCCGGGGGCTGGGAATTTGTTCCAGAACCTCTTTGTAATAGTGAAGTTTAAACTTCATCCTGGTCTGAAGGATTCTGATTGCTGCTGATGGCTTGTTATTGTGGGTGGGTAGACTGAAATCTGGGTATTCCCTGGGGTGGTGTTACTTTTTAATTTAGGAAATGACATTTCTTTGTTTGCTGTAGTCAGGCCTTCAGTAAAAGGCAGCTCTCTCCCCTTTCCCATCTAGATAAGGGCTTTCTTTTCAGTGAGTGTGTTACCCACAGAATTCTTTTTAAATGGCCCCTACTGTTTTCATGGATCTTATGTGAATCTTTTTATAGCTTCCGCTGTCATTTCCATTGACTCCTTACAGTTAAATCTGAAAGCAGTCTGTAGCTAGCCTCCTTTTTAAACAAGAATCCGGTTCCAGTTCTGGGTTTTTCCCTAATGATTGACGACTTTGTTTTGGGGATGTGGGCAGAGCTATTGATAGCTGCCAAGTTACTGTAAAAAAAAAAAAAAAGCCAGCGTTTTACGTTCTTTTCAAACTGAATAAAGTCCATTGTAAAGGAAATACAATGGGCAGCAGTGGAAATCTTCAGAGCAGTGGTTAGAATTAATTTATTCATTCAACAAATATTTACTGAGTGTCTACTAAGTGCCAGGCGCCCTGTAGGCCAGCGCTCCCCAACAGAAATAGAATGTAAACCACGTATGTAATTTAAAATATTTAAGTAGCCACATTAAAAAAAGAAACAACTGACATTAATTTTCAGACTACATCTCTTTCAATTCAGCATACAGTGTTGATTCCGATCAATGTGTAATCGTATATAAAATTATTGCAGTGTTTTAGATTCTTTTTTTGGACTAAATCTTTAAAATCCTGGTGTGTATTCTACACTTAGCAGGCCATCTCAATTCTGACTCATCACATTTCACGTGGATAGTGCAGCCCAATAGCAGTGAGTTGATAGGCAACCTCCGGTGGGTTTGGGGAAGGGATAGAAAATAAATACATATAAATGACTAATAAGCTGGCTTGGCGCCTGTGGCTCAATCGGCTAAGGCGCCAGCCACGTACACCTAAGGTGGCGGGTTCGAATCCCCAGCCCGGGCCCGCCAAACAACAATGATGGCTGCAACCAAAAAATGGCCGGGCGTTGTGGCGGGC
>CAUYQV010018400.1:0-12558 GCA_963574575.1 Galagoides demidoff
AAAAAAAAAAAAAAAGAATGGAAATAACAAAGGACAGAGCTAGCAAATTTAATGAGTTTGGGAAAAGATATAAATGTACAAATCAAGAAGCTTAGGGCGGTGCCTATGGCTCAGTGTGTAGGGCGCTGGCCCCATATACCAAGGGTGGTGGGTTCAAACCCAGCCCCAGCCAAATTGCAACAATAACAACAAAAAAGTAGCTGGGCATTGTGGCAGGTACCTGTAGTCCCAGCTACTCGGGAAGCTGAGGCAAGAGAATCACCTAAGCCTAGGAGTTGGAGGTTGCTGTGAGCTGTGTAGTGACAGGGTCTCACTTTATCGCACTCTACCAAGGGTGGTAAAGTGATACTCTGTCTCTACAAAAAAAAAAAAAAAAAAAAAGGCAGCTCAGTGAACCACACAAATGGGATAAATTAACAACAACAAAAATCTAAGCGTGGAAACCTCTGAAAGTCAAGTGTGGTGGCTCACATCCTAGCACTTTGGGAGGCTGAGTTGGAAGAATGCTTGAAGCCAGGAATTCAAGACCTCATCACTACAAGAAAGAAAGGAAAGAAAGAAAGGTAAGAAAGAGAAAGAAAAGGAAGGAAAGAGAAAGGAAAGAAGAAAAGAAAGGGAAGGAAATGAAAAAGAAAAAGAAAGAAGGGAAGGAAGGAAAGGAACAAAGAGAAGGAAGAAAAGGGAAGGGAGGGAGGGAAAGGAAAGGAAGAAAAAGAGAAAAAAGGAAAGGAAGAAATTTCTGAGAACGAAAGACTTAGAAAAATTCTAAAATCAGCCAGAGAAAAATGATTCATTTCATGTAGGGGAACAAATGTTTGAAAGACTATGGATTTCTCACCAGAAAACATGGAGGCCAGAGTAAGCAGAACAACATTTTTAAAGTGTTGAAATAAATGTTACCCAAGAATTCTATACCCAGCAAAAATACTCTTTAGGAATGAAAGTAAAATAAAGACATTTTCAAATGAAGGCAAACTAAAAGAATCATAAAAAAAGCATCTACTCTGGTGCTGGGAGGCATTATGGGAGGCCAAGGCTGGTGGACTCCTAGAGCTCCAATTCGAGACCAGCCTGAGCAAGAGCGAGACCCTGTCTCTAAAAATAGCTGGGTATTGTGGCAGGGCCTATGGTCCCAGCTATTCAGGAAGCTGAGGCATGAGAATCATAGCTATGAGATGTGATGCCATGGCATTCTACCCAGGGTGACAAAGTGAGACCATCTTAAAAAAAAAAAAGCATCTACTACTCTAAAAGAAATGTTAAAGCAAGTTCTTCAAACAAATAATACCAATTCAAAACATTGGAAATGCAGGAAGAATAACATAAATAGTAAAAATCTATGTGAATATGAGATTATTCTTTACTTTCTTAAGATATAAGAAAGAGGATGGTGCCTGTGGCTCAGTGGGTAGGGCACCGGACCCATATACAAAGGGTGGCAAGTTTAAGCCTGACCCTGGCTAAATTGCAACAAAAATATAGCTGGGCATTGTGGGCACCTGTAGTCCCAGCTACTCAGGAGGCTGAGGCAAGAGAATCACGTAGGCCCAGGAGTTGGAGGTTGCTATGAGCTGTGTGATGCCATGGCACTCTACCTAGCACGATAAAGTGAAGACTCTATCTCTACAAAAAAAAAAAAAAAAAAAAAAGATATAAGAAAGATTGTTCTTTATGGCTGACATAAAAGGTATGACATTGTCTGATGGAAGCTGCTATGTATATAGATACAATACAGCCATAACATAAGAGGAAAGGGACCTATCTGGTGAGGTTTTACCACATTAAAGTGGTAAGATATTAATTCTAAATCCACTGTGAAAGAAAGGTATATATATAGAGAGAGAGAAAGAGTAATCTAACAATGATGTGTTTATTTAAAAAAAAATTTTTTTTTCCCCTGAAACAGAGTCTCACTATGTCACCCTTGGTAGAGTACTGTGGAATCACAGCTCACAGAAACTTCAAACTCTTGGGTTTAAACAATTCTCTTGCCTCAGTCTCCCAAGAAGCCGGAACTACAGGTGCCCACCACAATGTCTGGCTATTTTTTGGTTGTAGTTGTCATTGTTGTTCAGCAGGCCTGGGCTGGATTCAAACCTGCCAGCTCTGGTGTATATGGCTGGCGCCCTAGTTGCTGAGTTACAGGTACTGAGGCGCCCCCCCCCCCCCGTCCCCCCCTCCGCCTTTTTTTTTTTTTAAAGAGACAAGAGTCTTGCTCTGTTGCCCAGGCTGGAATGCAGTAGCACAATCAAAGCTCATTGTAACCCTGAACTCCTAGGCTCATGTGATCCTCCTGCTTTGCCACCTAAGCAGCTGGAACAACATGTGCACACCACCATGCCTAATTAATTTAAAAAATTGGTTTTTTTAAATAGAAACAGGTTCTCACTATGTTGCCCAAGATGGTCTCTCTCTCTCTTTTTTTTGACAGAGTCTTAGTCACCCTGGGTAGAGTCCTGTGGAGTCACAGCACCGTCAAATTCTTGGGCTCAACCCATCATCCTCTTCTCAGCCTCCTGAGTAAGCTAGAACTACAGGTGCCCTCCACCATGCCCAGCTAGTTTTTGTATTTTTAGTAGAGACGGGGTCTCATTCTCACTTAGACTGGTCTTTAACTCCTGAGCCCAGGCAATCCATCTGCCTTGGCCTCCCAGAGTGCTAAGAGATTATAGGCATGAGCCACCATGCCCAGCCAAGATGGTCTCTTAACTCTTGGCCTTAAGTGAACCTCTCACCTTCGCCTCTCAAAGTGCTGAGATTACAGGCATGAGCCTATGTGAGTGTTTATACATATATGTATAGAGTGAGAGGGAAAGAAAAGAAAAAAAGAAAAGGGCAGGAAAGAAGAAAAAGAAATGAAAAGTAGAAAGAAATAGAAAACAATACAGTGACAAATCTAAATTCAAGCATTCCAATACCTGTGTTAAATGTAAATTGCCTCGTAACACCAATTATAACACAAATTTTCAGTTTAGAGTTAAAAAAATAACCTAATTCCTATTCTCCAAGAAATTCACATTAAATATAATGGAATATAGACAGGTTAAAGCAGAAGGTACAAGAATGATACTCATTCTTGATATCAAACCCAAAGCTATCACAAGAAAACTATAGAGTAATAATGCAAATAGAGTCCAGGGAAAAATAAACTATGGTTAACTGATTTTCAACAAGAGTGCCAAAAGCATTCAATGGGGAAAGAATTCTATGTTTAACAAATTATACTAGGACAACTGGATTTCCACATATAAAATAATGAAGTTAGAACCTTACCTCACATCTATATAAAAATTAACTCATTTTAAAAATTGTCCGCGTACAGTGGCTCATGCCTATAATCCTAGCACTCTGGGAGGCTGAGGCATTTAGGGAGTTAAAGACCAGCGTTGGCAAAAGCAAGACCCCGTCGGGTGGCGCGTGTGCTTCAGTAGGCCACTGGCCCCATGTACCGAGGGGTGGTGGGTTGAACTCAGCCCCAGACAAACTGCAACAAAAAAAATAGCTGGAAAAAAAAATAGCTGGGCGTTGTGGCGAGCGCCTGAAATCCCAGCTACTTGGGAGGCTGAGGCAAGAGAATTGCCTAAGCCCAAGAGCTGGAGGTTACTATAAGCTGTGACATCATGGCACTCTACCAAGGGCAACAAAATGAGACTCTGTTTCTAAAAGAAAAAAAAAAAAAAGCAAGACCCTGTCTCTAAAAATAACTGGTGGTTGTGGTGGTCACCTGTAATCCCAGCCCCTCGGGAGGCTGAGGCCAGAGAATCACTTGAGCCCAAGAGTTTGTGGTTGCTGTGAGTTGTGATGTCACAGTACTCTACCGAGGGTAACAAAGTGAAATCTTGTCTCAAAACAAAGAAACAAACAAACACTTGGTGACACCTGTGGCTCAGTGGGTAGGGCGCCAGCCCCATATACTGAAGGTTGCGGGTTCAAACCCAGCCCTGCAAGCCAAACCACAACAAAAAAATAGCTGGGCATTGTGGCGGGCACCTGTAGTCCCAGCTACCTGGGAGGCTGAGGCAAGGGAATTGCCTAAGCCCAGGAGTTGGAGGTTGCTGTGAGCTATGTGGCGCCCCGGCATTCTATTGAGGGCGATAAAGTGAGACTCTGTCTCTAAAAAACAAACAAACAAACAAAACTTACGAAATATGTTCTAACACTGAAGGAATTACACTAGAAATCATTATCAGAAATATTAACAGAAATACTCAGAGATTAGATACTCTTCTAAATAATCCATAAGTCAAAGAGGAAGTTTCAAGGAGAATTAGAAAATACCAGCTCACAGCAACCTCAAACTCCTGGGCTTAAGTGATTCTCTTGCCTCGGCCTCCTGAGTAGCTGGGACTATAGGTGCCTGCCACAATGCTCAGCTATTTTTTGGTTGCAGTTGTCATTCTTTAGCAGGCCCAGGCCACGCTCAAACACGCCAGCCTCAGTGTATGTGGCTGGCGCCCTACTCATTGAGCTACAGGCGCCAAGCCTAGAAAATATTTTGAACTGAACAAAATTGAGACTGGAGAGTAGAATGCAGCATCTGTAAGCCAATGAGGCAAAGCTTTGATGTTACAGATAAAGTAATAGTTGTCAGCCTCATGCTGACACTGGATCCAGAGAAGTTAAAATGGGAGATTCAGGGGGATGTGGTCTCCTCCATACAGAAGATCCTCAATATAGGGCCCTGCTACAAGTGCCTCTTTTCACCTTAAAGAAATTGAACAGCATATCAAGATTTGGCATTACCTGTGAATTTCTACTCTTTTTTTTTTTTTTTTTTTTTTTTTGAGACAGAGCCTCAAGTTGTCACCTGGGGGTAGAGTGCTATGGGATCACAGCTCACAGCAACCTCCAACTCCTGGGCTCAAGTGATTCTCCTGCCTCCACCTCCCAAGTAGCTGGGACCACAGGCACCTGCTACAACACCTGGCTTTATTTTTTAGCTGCAGCCACCATTGTTGTTTGGTGGGTCCGGGCTGGATTCAAACCCGCCAGCTCAAGTGTATGTGGCTGGTGCCTTAGCCGCTTGAGCCATAGGCACCAAGCCGAATTTCTACTCTTATCTATAGATGGATGGGCCCAGAAAAGTGTATGAGACTTTGACTGAATAGACATAAAAATTCTACTTAAGAATAAGTTTGATTCTGGAAAAAAAAAAAAAAAGTAAGTCTGATTCTGGTAACTGACCTCCATAGCCAAAAGATAAAACTATTTGGAAAGTATGAGAAGATGTCTTATGGTCATGATGTGCCCTAATGCCTGTGATATTTGGCCCCTGTGAATGTTGGTGTAATTGTAAATAATGTCAAACTCCATTATCTACCAAGTATTAATTGTAAGGGAATTATATCAATATATCATAATAGTGAGATGCAGCTAAAGCAATGCTCTGAAGGAAATTTAGAGCATTATTTGGTTATACTAGAAGACAGGTTTCAAATCAACAAGCTAAGCTTCCACTATAAGCAGAAGAATGGAAATATTAACAATTAACAGGAGAAATCAATGAAATTAACACCAGAGGGAAAATAAAATCAATGGAATAAAAAGAGGGTTCTTTGAACTCAGGACCTTCAGATTATGAAACTGACACATTGCTGGCTATGCTAAGAGGACAACCCTAGGTTCTTTGAAAAGATCAATATAGTTCTTAATCCTCTAGCCAGACTAGACAGAGACTGAGAGAGAGAAGAAACATTTACTGATATCAGGACTAAAGAAGGGATATTGTTTCAGATGAGACAAAGACATTAAAAGGTAATAAAGGAATACTATGAACAATGCTATACAAATTTACCAATTTAGATAAAATGGACCTAATTCTTGAAAATCACAAATCAAACTCACCCAAAAGAAATAGAAAATCTGAATAGTTATGTATCTATTAAATAAATTAAATTCATAGTTTTGAACCTTTAAAAAAAGAACTCTCTAGGCCCTGATGGTTTCACTGATGAATTTTACTAAATGTTTAAAGAAGAAACAATAATTCTACACTATCTCTTCCAGAAAATAAATGAGGTAACACTTCCCAAGAAAGTGTTTGAAGTCAGCAATAACCTAAAATTAAAACCAGAGGCAGTATTAGAAGACTACACACCAATATCCTTCATAAACACAGACACAAAAATCCACAACAAAACATGAGCAAATCAATCCCAGCAACATACTGTATAAAAATAATGACATACTGGGACTGTGCCTGTAGCTCAGTGGTTAGGGCACTGACCACATACATTGGGGCTGGCAGGTTCAAACCCAGCTTGGGCCTGCTAAACAATAATGACAATGACAACTGTAACAAAAAAATGGCTTGGTGCCTATAGCACAGTGGTTACAGCGCCAGCCACATACACAGAAGGTGGTGAGTTTGAACCCGGTCCAGCCCAGCTAAACAACTGCAACAACAATAACAAAAACTAGCCAGGCATTGTGGCAGGCACCTGTAGTCCCAGCTACTTTGGAGGCTGAGGCAAAAGAAATGCTTAAGCCCAAGAGTTTGATGTTGCTGTGAGCTGTGACACAGTGGCACTCTACTAAGGGTGGCATAATGAGACTCTGGCTTTTTTTTTTTTTTGAAACAAAGAATCAAGCTAGAGGCCAGGTACAGTGGCTCACACCTGTAATCCTAGCACTCTGGGAGGCCAGGGTGGGCAGATTGCTTCAGTTTAGGAATTCAAGATCAGCCTGAGCAAAAAAATTGAGACCCTGTCTCTAAAAATAGCCCAGTATTGTGGTGGGTGCCTGTAGTCTCAGCTCCTCAGGAAGCTCAGGCAAGAGGACACTTGAGCCTCTTTTTGAGTTTTGAGTTTTATTGGTTTTTGAGTTTGAGGTTTATGTGAGCCATGAGGCCGTTGCACTCTACTGAGGGCAACAAAGTGAAACTTTGTCTCCAAAGGAAAAAAAAAAAGTCAAGCTAGAGCCAAGGCTCAGTCTTACTTCCCCAATTCCGAACTACTGTCTCAGCACCTATAGCTCACCGGCTAGGGCACCAGCCACATATACTGGGGCTGGCAGGTTCAAACCCAGCCTGGGCCTGCTAAATGACAACTACAACAAAAAAAAATAGCTGGGCGGTGTGGCGGGTGCCCATAGTTCCAGCTACTTGGGAGGCTGAGGCAAGAGAATCGCTTAAGCCCAAGAGTTTGAGGTTCTTGTGAGATGTGATGCCATGGCACTCTATTGAGGGTGACAGAGTAAGATTCTGTCTCAAAAAATAAATAAAAAATAAAATAAAATAATGTACCAAGACCAAATGTGATTTATTTAGCCCAAGAATTCAAAGCTGGCTCAATATGACAAAGTCAATATTGTTAATAGCCTAAAGAAAATTTAAATAATCTTATCACTTTACGCAGATATAGCATCTAATAAAATTCATTATAAAACTTTCAGAAAACTAGGAATAAAAGGGAACTTCCTTGGCCTGATAACAGTCATCTACAAAATACCTGTATCTAACATCATACTTAATGGTGACACTTTGAGTTCTTTCTACCTAAGATCAGGAACAAAGCAAATGTGTCCACTCTTACTATTCCTATCCAACACTCTACTGGAAGTCCTTATCAATGCAATAATGCAAGAAAAAGAAATAAAAGGTATCAAGATTGAAAAGGAGAAATATAATTGTTTTGTAAACATGGAATCTACCATAAATCTTTAAAAACTAGTAGAAATTAGTGTTGCAAGATTTTGGTATATAAGATAAATACATGAAAATTAATTATATTTCCATGTGGTAGCAGTGAACAACTGGAAAATGAAAGAGAAAATATAATAGCTCCAAGAAAATAAAAAACACAGGTATAAATCTAACAAAATATGGGCCAGGTCTATATGTTGAAAAACTACAAAACACTGATGCAAGAAAAGAAAATCAAAATAAATGGGGAAACATACTGTGTTCATGAATTGCAAGATCCACTCTAGTTAAGATGTTAGTTTCCCCAAATTGCTCTACAGATTTAGTGCTAATTCCAATCAAAATCCCAAACAATCACTTTATAGACACAGTCTGATACTAAAATTTATTTGGAAAGTTAAAGGAAATAAAACAGCCAAAATAATTTGAAAAGAACAAAGTTGGTGAAGTCATATACCTGATATTAAATATTCTAAATAGAGTTAATACATGTTATGGTATTTGTGAAGGGACAGACCCTGAATAAAATGGAACAGAATGGAGTCCATAAATTAAATCACATAAGTAGCCAACAGGTTTTTGCAAAAGTTCAAAGGCAATTCATTAAAGAAAGGACAGTGTTTGTGCCAGAACAATTGGACATCTATATGCAAAACTCTAAACCTAATTCTCACACCTTCAACAAAAATTAACTCAAAATAAACCATGAATCTAAGTGCAAACTATAAACCTATAAAACAATTAAGAGTAAATTAATAATGTCTTATCACAAAAAATAAGTGAGGTGATGGTTATGTTAATTAGTTTAAGCATTCCACATTGTATATCAAATCATCATATTGTACCCCATAAATGTATACAGTTATGGTTATGAATTTAAAAAAAGAAAACAGGCTCGTGCCTGTAGCTCAGCAGTTAGGGTGCTGGCCATATACACCGGGCTGGCAGGTTTGAGCCTGGCCTGGGTCTGCTAAACAACAATGACAACTGCAACAAAAAAATAGCCAGGCATTGTGGTGGGCACCTTTATTCCCAGGTACTTGGGAGGCTGAGGCAAGAGACTTGCTTAAGCCGAAGAGTTTGAGATTGCCATGAGCTATGATGCCAAGGCACTCTACCAAGGGTGACAGAGTGAGACTCTGTCTCAAAAAAACAGCGAAAATCATTATAACTCAGGGTCATTTGGGGCCAGAGATATGACCCCATGTGAAAAAAACTGATAAATTTGGCTCGGCACCCGTAGCACGGTGGTTATAGTGCCAGCCACATGCACCAAGGCTGGCGTGTTTAAACCCAGCCCGGGCCAGCTAAACAACAATGACAACAACAACAACAAAAATATCTGGGCCTTGTGGTGGGTGCCTGTAGTCCCAGCTACTTGGGAGGCTGAGGCAACAGAATCGCTTAAGCCCAAGAGTTTGAGGTTGCTGTGAGTTGTGACACCACAGCACTCTACCAAGGGTGACAAAGTGAGACTCTGTCTCAAAAACAAAAACAAAAACAAATAAACCAAAAACCTGATAAATTTAATAAATTGATATACTGGACTGCATCAAAATTAAACACTTTTACTCTGAAAAATACAGTGGTAAATGAATAAAAAGAAGGCCAGGCACAGTGGCTCATGCCTGTAATCCTAACACTCTTAGAGGCTGAGGCAGGAGTATTGCTTTATATGAGGAGTTCAAGACAAGCCTGAGCAAAGGGAAACCCCATCTCTACTAAAAATAGAAAAATTTGCCAAGCATGGTGGTGTACACCTATAGTTCTAGCTATTCAGGAGGCTGAGGCAGGAGGATTGGAGCCAGGAGTTTGAGGTTGCTGTGAGTTAAGTTGAGGCCATGGCAGTCTAGCCTGCACAACAGAGCAAGACTCTGTCTCAACAACAACAACAAAAGAATAAACAGTCTACACACTGGGGAAAAAGTATTTACCAATTACATAATTGGCATATAAGGAACACTCAAAATTCAACAGTAAGAAAACCAACAATTCAATTTTTTTTTTTTGAGACAGAGTTTCACTCTATTGCCCTCAGTAGAGTGGTGTGGCATTACAACTCACAGCAACTTCCAGCTCTTGGGCTTAGGCGATTCTCTTGCCTTAGCCTCCCGAGTAGCTGGGACTACAGGTGCCTGCCACAATGCCCAGAGAGGGAATGGCTAATTTACATTCACAAGTAGCACCCATCATCACCTAGAGTAAGCTGGGGGCCCCAACTCACTACATTCTGTCAGGAAGAGAAGCCAACAGATCAGAGGTAACCCAAAATGTCCATTAAACCTGCTAGGGCAACCCAAAGACAACTTAGGATCAGTACTCTTCTCCCTGACACAGTCAGGAACTGATCTTCAGAGTCTCAGAGACAAACCAATAAGCCAGTCCCAACACCATTGGCTCTCAAGTGAGAGGCCACATGAGAGGGAACCAGCCTAGCACAATAACCTCAAACTTCTGGGTTCAAGAGATCCTTCTGCCTCAGCCTCCAGAGTAGCTGGGACTACAGGCAAACATCACCATGCCTGGCTAGTTTTTCTATTTTTAGTAGAGATGGGGTCTCCCTCTTGCTCAGGGTGATCTCAGACTCCTGAGTTCAAGCAATCCACCTACCTCAGCCTCCCAGAGTGCTAGGATTACAGGTGTGAGCCACTGCCCTCGGCTCCTAGTAATATACTCAAGAAAGGAGGTGAAATACCTTTGTAGGGAGAATTATGAAACACTGAGGAAAAAAATCACAGAGGATATAAACATGATGGAAATCACAGATGGAAAAACAAGATGCCCGTAGACTGGCAGAATCAACACTGTTAAAATGGCTGCACTACACAAAGTGATTTACAGATACAATGCATTCCCATAAAAATACCAATGCCATTTTTTTTTTCAGTTTTTGGCCAGGACTGGGTTTGAACCTGCCACCTCCAGCATATGGGACCAGCACCCTACTCCTTTGAGCCACAGGCGCCACCCACCAATGCCATTTTTTGCAGCGGTAGAAAAAAAGTTTTATGCTTTGTATGGAACCAGAAAAGACCCCTGAATTGTCAGTGCAACCTTATGTAATAAGAACAAAACAAGAGGAATCATTTAACCAGACTTCAAGCTATACTACAAGGCTATAGTAAAATATATAGTAACCAAAACAGCATGGAACTAGATCAGAACAGAGAACCCAGATAAAATCATCCTCATATTCCCATCTGCTTTTTGACAAAACAGATAAAAACACACACTAGGGAAACAATACAAATCTATGTTAAATAAATGGTGAATGGAAAATTAGATAGCCACATGTAAAAGACTGATCCAGGATCTACACTTCTCACCACTTACAAAAATTCATAATAGATAATAGACTTAATCCTAAGGCAGGAAACTATAACAATTCTAGAAGAGGCTGGAAAAACCTTATAAATATTGGCTTTCAAAAAAGACCCCAAAAGCAATCACAGCAATAACAAAAACAGACAAACAGGACCTAATCAAATTAATAAACTTGGCTACAGCCAATCAAAAGTGGGAACAGACAACCCACAGAATAGGAGAAAATATTTGCATACTATACTTCTGATAAAGGACTGATAACCAGAATCTACAAAGAACTCAGATTAGCAAGAAACAACCCCATTAAAAATTGGGCAAAAGGGCTCAGCACCTGTAGCACAGTGGTTATGGCACCAGCCACGTACACCTGTCAAGGCTGACAGGTTCAAAACCTGGCTTTGAAATCCAGCCTGGGCCAACTAAAGAACAATGACAACTGCAACAGAAAATGGCCGGGCATTGTAGTGGGCACCTGTAGTTCTAACTACTTGGGAGGCCGAAGCAGGAGAATCACTTGAGCCCAGGAGTTGGAGGTTCTTGTGAAATTGTGACACCATTGCATTCTACCAAAGGCAATATAGTGGGCAAAAGGCCCAGTGCAGCGGCTCATGCCTGTAATCCTAGCACTCTGGGAGGCCAAGGTGGGTAGATTGCTTGAGCCTAAGAGTTTGAGACCAGCTTAAGCAAGAACAAGACCCCATCTCTACTAAAAATAGAAAAATTAGCTGGGCATTGTGGTGGGTACCTGTAGTCACAGCTACTTGGGAGGCTGAGGCAAGAGGATTACTTAAACCAAAAGTTTGAGGTTGCTGTGAGCTAAGATGATGCCATGGCACTCTCTACCAGGGCAACAGAGTGAGACTCTGTCCCCCCCCCCCCGCCCCGCTCCCCACCAAAAAAAGACAAAAGACATAAACAGAACTTTTCAAATGAAGGTTTACTAATGACCAACGGATTTGTGAAAAAATGTTCAACGTCTCTAATCATTAGGGAAATACAAATCAAAACTACAATGAGACATCACCTAACTCCAATGAGAATGACTTGCATTAAAAAGTCCCAGAACATTTCATGAGGAGGACACCCCGGGCAATTGAAGCAACATCAAAAATACACTATTGGGACCTGATCAAACTAAAGAGCTTCTGCACAGCCAAGAACACAGTAAGGCAAGCAGACAGCCCTCAGAGTGGGAGAAAATATTTGCAGGTTATGTCTCCGACAAAGGTTTAATAACCAGAATCCAAAGAGAACTTAAACATATTAGCAAGAAGAAAATGAGTGATCCCATCTCAGGGTGGGCAAGGAACTTGAAGAGAAATTTCTCTAAAGATCAGCGGACGGCCTACAGATACATGAAAAAATGTTCACCATCCTTAATCAGCAGAGAAATGCAAATCAAAACTACTTTGAGATATCACCTAACTCCAGTAAGACTAGCCCATATCACTAAATCCCAAAACCAGAGATGCTGGCGTGGATGTGGAGAAAAGGGAACACTCCTACACTGCTGGTGGGAATGTAAACTAATACATTCCTTTTGGAAAGACATCTGGAGAACACTTAGAGAACTAAAAATAGACCTGCCATTT
>CAUYQV010018408.1:0-11496 GCA_963574575.1 Galagoides demidoff
GGGTTCTTCTGGCGGTTGTCTCTCTCCCTGAATTGAAGTTAATGTTGAAAGTTTGCTCCAGTCAGCTCTCATCTGCTATTCCTCCAAATTCTGGCTGCAGATCAGAGTTTGAGTTCTCTGCGCTTCTGAAGAAGTTGTTATACAGGCGCCATTTTGGGGGTTTTACATTACATCTGGTTCCTAGCTCCTATCTGTCCTCTAAACTCTAAACTCTAAGCTTGGGACACAAGTTCACACTTTGCCAGACTTTCATACAGCTCCTAATTTCTCCTCAAACAGAAAACCACTATGGTCTGAGGGAAAAGAGCTGGGGAGCCTCTAGCGAGGTCTGTGTTCCAGTGGGGGAGGGGCCGCCGCCGCCGTTGTTGTTGTTGTTTCCGTAGCTGTTGTCGCCGCCCGCCGCTGTTGTCGCCACCGCCCGCCGCCTTTGTCGCCGCAGCCCGCCGCAGCCCACCGCTGAAACCACCAGGAGAATAGACTCAGGGGTGCATCTCCTCCGCCATCTTGCTCGAATGTGATTCTGTATTAAAGTGATATAAGGTAACCAGTGGGGTCAGGACAGGCGGTCCTAGAAAATTTAGCCTAAATCAGAGGTGTTTACACTGAAATCTAACAGTTGAATAAAAGTGAATTTAGTAATTCATTGAAGAATAGTGGTTATCTAAGAATGTATATTCAAATCCATTGGTTTTTAAATTTGGTTATACTTCGGAATCATCTTGGTAACTTTAAAAAAAAAAAGTGATGTGTAGATCTTCTGCCAAGAGATTCTGATTTAACTGGCAGGTGTGGCTTTGGCAAGGGGATTTTTTTAGAGCTCCCTTCCTGGTTTTTATATTCCTCGGTGCTTTAGAAACCATGTTGAAATTTTAAAGGCAGGACACTTATGTCCTACTCAAGAAACTAAAGGAAGGCTGTGTGGTTGGAGTTAAAGGATTAGCAGGAATAGGATGACATGAAATAATGAACATGAATAGTACCAAATCCTACAAGGCCTAGTCAGCCACAGGAGAAGTTTGACCTTTACCTTGAGAACAATTCAAAGCTGTAAAAGATTTTACAGCCAAGGACATAATATGTAAATTTATGTTTATGTTTGTGATGTAAAGATTACAAAAGGGAAGCTATGAGGTTAACTTGGGCTATGATGGTGTCCAGGATATGAAGTTAAATGAATTCAAGAGATTTTTTGATTAAGAAGGTAAAAATGGCAGAATTTGGCGGCAACAGATTGGATACAAGACTGACTCCTTGGTTTCTGGCTTGTGGAACTGGGTGGATGATAAATTATAAGCTTAGTCTTTATAGATATTTGAGCGTCCCTTTGAGATATGTAAGCAAAGACAGTGAAGTGGTAAGAAAACGTAAAGAAATGTCTGGGGTTGAGATTTTTGATTGTTTGCATTAACCATGTTGGTTTCATAAAAATAATTATTTGGCTTGTACAAAACACTCTAACCACTACTGTAATAGACAGGATGCCCCTGAGCTTATGTGGTTAATTATTTAATGCAGGAGATAGGAAAGACAGAATTTTAATGTGAATTTTAAAATGAATATTCCCTTAAAATCTTTCAGGATTAGAATGGAGTAGAAGAGAAGAAAATCCATCAAAGTTTATCATGTTATAATCATTAAATGCTAAAATAATATTAGAAAAAATATCAGATAGAAAAGGAAAGCTAATAGAATTTGCATTAGGAGAATCTCTCTGAAGAATCATGGAAATTATCAGAGACACAACATGATAGTAGGACCCAATTTCAGATTGAGGATATTTGGGGTTTGTGTTCAGCTTGAAGAGGAAAGCCAAAAGGTAGAAGAATAAAGGGGACAGTAGCAGCTTTAGTTCATGTAGTTATTTGTTAGGACCTCAGGTACCAATGCCCCAATACTAATCAGGGCTGGGAGAACAACCATGGGCAGGCTAGACATCATTCTGGCACAGGCTTGATTAGCTCCTATCCTATTTACTTAAAATAAGTACAAATAGCTTTTGTATCTGAGAATATGTTCCTGGTTAGCTTTTGCAGAGGAAGCTGGTATAAACAATGCCTTCACTTTATAAAGTTAAGCAGCGGTTCCATGAGTTCACGTTCCCTGTGTTTCAGAGCACATTTTAGGGCAGTGGTTCTCAGCCTTGGCTGAAAACTGATGTCACCTGGAAAGGCTTTACAAATACCGACGCCTGGATCCCACCCCTGGGGCTTCTGATTTAATTGTTCTGAAGTTTGGCTGAGGCATTGGCAGTTTTTAAAGCTTTCCAGGTGATTTTAACATGCAGCCAAAATTTAGAACTATGGCTTTAGAGGCCTGTTTCATCCCTCAAACTAGTAAGTCATCTGAAGAATGAAAGTGACAAGGAACAAAAGAATTCTGACTATATAGGAATAATTAAAAAAGATACTTTAGTCTTTGTGTGCCATGCGCCCTTCTTAACTTTTGCAATATAGTAAACCAATAAATAATCCCAACAACCCTACAAGGAAATGACTTTTACTATTCTCATTAGAGAAGTGAGAAAACTGGAGCCAACACCACACACCCGGTAGGTGTTAGAGCAGGTGCTTGAACCTAAGCTGTCTGACTCTAGAGCAGGGTTCTCAACCTTCTGAATGCCGCAACCCTTTAATATAGTTCCTCATGTTGTGGTGACCCCCAACCATAAAATTATTTTCATTGCTACTTCATAACTGTAATTTTGCTACTGTTATGAATCATAATGTAAATATCCTATATGCAGGATGGTCTTAGGCGACCCTTGTGCAAAGGTCATTCAATCCCCAAAGGGGTCTCAACCCACAGGTTGAAAACCACTGCTCTAGAGTTTCTAATCTTCAAATCTTCACTGCTATGACATACTGACTCTAAATATAGTATTATAGTGATTTTACACCAAAAAAATTATAAGAGAAAGGAAAACTTATAATAATAAGAGATACCATTAAATTAGTGAAATGCCAGTTGACAACAGAATGGTTATTGTAACTGCATGAAACATAGTCAAGCCATTCATATACATACATACATATACACATGTATATCTGCGTATATACAATATGTAACTGTATATGTATATGTTTCATTTATTTTCTTGTTTTATCTTCATTTGTAAGAATTAGTTAACAAGTTCACCTTGTTATATAGTATAGAAGCTTTTGTTTTCAGTGGTGAAGCAAAGAGATAGAAGTGGTTGAACCATATAATTTTTCTCCTGACTTTTCAAGGACCTTTTATCCTGAAGGAAACTCAAGTGCTAAGGCTATTCCACATAATCTAAAGAATGACTCTACTACTTCCTGATAATGACCCAACTGTAGTAATAGAATCTCAGGAGCATATAATCATCCTCTAGGGAGCACGTCTTACAAATCGAATCTATTCTACAGGTAGAAATACCATAAAGAAAATTACTGTTGGAGGGATTACTGGAACACTGCATTCCTACACATGTCAAAGAGGAAAACATTCCAATGTAACTTTATAGAATGTTAAATTGTGTCAACCAGCCAGATGTATTTTTTACACTTTCTTTCCCATTAGGGAAGTAATATCGACCAAGTAAATGGCGTACACTGACAAATGGCTAGCTTTCATGCTGCCTTGCCTATGCCTTTGTTGTTCCCCGTGTGTGTCTGAAGACTGAGAAAGCGAGGCCATGAACATAGCAGGGACTGAGAACACGGGGACCTCGGTCCGTGGATATCTTGTGTCCTGCCTCTGGAGCTTTAGTATACACCAGGATTTATTTGTTCCATATGAGCACAAGCTCATGAATGCAGATAATTCCATCTGGTCTTCAATTAAGAGCTCTCTTGACTCCTGTTATTAAAGCCTACAGACTATTGAGCGTAAAATTAAAGTTGAGCAGATCAGCTCTTTTGACATTCTAACACTGGCTGAAAAATAGTGATGAGAAAACCCAGGAGTCAAACAACACCCCTTACACCCAGTGGGATGTGGAAATATTGAGAGAAAACAAGGAGTAAGTGTATAAAATGCGATAATTAGTGTATATATGTTAGGAACATGCTACCGTGTTCATGCAAATACATCAACCAGTTTGTTGAACACAAGATAGTATATTGATTTTTAACAGAATGCTACAGGATTATTATTGCTAAAGTTTCCACGAAGGAAATGATTAAAGCAATAAACATTTTTAAGGCTTTAAAATGACTTCAGGCAATAACCAGAAATACTATAGGAAATCAATATACTGTAATTGAAAGGAAATTGAATTGGTCTTTACGTTTTTATCCTCTTTTATTTTCTCCAGACTGCCAGACTACAGAAGATAGTGAATCTTTTGCTGCTACCAGCAATGTGACTTTCTGTAAATCTCCTGTGCTGCAGGGGCCACTTTTATTGTTTTTTATTTAGAAAGCACTCAGCTGAATAGATAGTATGAGATTTCGTGTGCATTCTCTTTATTAGTCTCTAGCTTCATTCTTTAAAAAAAGAAAAACAAAACCAAAAACAAGCAGACAAAAATGACCTTCTCCACATAGCCAGAAAAGTAAAAATAATGAGATTGAAAACAATGAAACCAGAGGGGTTGTTAGATAACCTCACACTTGAACCTAAGTGAAATTTTTCTGGTTTTTATCAAGTACTATGCCAGTCATTCTTCGTATGCGGCAGAAAATACCACCCATCGCAGATACAAATCAGTTTGAATCTCCGTGACCCTCACTCATTTTGACTGCATAATATTGGGGAAGAAAGTTGTTCCCGTCAAAGAGAATAGCTAGAAGTGAACCTCAGGGAGATGAGGAGCTATAAACAGAAATTGAGGAACTTTTAAAACTTGAGAAATCCTTCAAAAAGATGTAGATACTCAACATTTCCTCTGTGTACTGCTATTGTTTAATTCCTTATTCATTCTTGGCATACATTTTGAGATGTAGCATCGGGATTTTAGATAAATAAAAAGGTAGTCCATGCTTTTAGTAAGTTGGCCACATGAAGCATAGCATTCCGAAAATATTTTTGACTACTATTGTATTTCATTTTTCTACTACTTTCCTTTACCCAATGACCTTTTGACTGTTTAAATGAATAAAAGATAACATAGTATGAAAAAAAGAACACCTCTGTCCTCAGTTTCTGCTTCTATAAAATGAGAATAATAAGAGTTGCCTTTCTGGGCCGCACCTGTAGCTCAAGGAGTAGGGCGCCAGCCCCACATACCAGAGGTGGTGGGTTCAAACTTGGCCCCGGCCAAAACTGCAACAACAAAATAATAATAATAATAATAATAGGTAACCTTTCTCAAAGGGTTGTTTTAAGAGTTCAGTGAGTTACTATAAGTAAAGGGTCAGATGCTTGGCACCTACCATGCACTGTGTAAATGTTATAATTGTTATAAAATCGTGATGGTGATGATCTGCCTTTTAAATTTTGCTGCCAGGATGTGAATCCTAAAGCTATCATTTTGAGGCAGCCACTTAACAATTCTGGGCCTCAATTTCCTTAACTATAAAATAGAAATATCTTCTGTCCCTACCTTAAATAGAACATGTTTGGCTCGGCGCCTGTGGCTCAATCGGCTAAGGCGCCAGCCATGTACACCTAAGGTGGCGGGTTCAAATCCCCAGCCCGGGCCCGCCAAACAACAATGATGACTGCAACCAAAAATGGCCGGGCGTTGTGGCGGGCGCCTGTGGTCCTAGCTACTTGGGAGGCGGAGGCAGGAGACTCGCTTGAGCCCAGGAGTTGGAGGTTGCTATGAGCTGTGATGCCATGGCACTCTACCCAGGGGGATAGCTTGAGGCTCCTTCTCAAAAAAAAAAAAAAAAAGACATATACCACACACTTATTTTTTATGAAACTTTTTGTAAGTACCTAGCATACATCATGACCCTTCATCTACCATACTTTAGCAGGCTTGTCTGAGAAAAAGGACATTTCTCCGAACTGTATCAGCCTGATGCAGTAATAATATACAAACCTTTTGCCAATGCTCCCAAATGTCCTGTGTAGTCATTTTGAAAAATTTCCATTTTTTAAATCCCAGGAAGATTACCCAATTGAGTTTGGTTTCAAAGTTATGTATTTCAGCCTTTTAATCTCTGGAAAAATCCTTTTAATTAAAAAATTGTTTTTAATTGTTTGGGATTGATTGAGGGTATTAAAATTATTTTATCTTTCCCAACATAGGCATTTTTGAAGCAGGACACTTGTCTTGCATAACTGATGCTTCTCAAACATTGCCTGCATAAGGAGGTCATAGTAAAGAGCAATTCTGGAGGACAAGGTGGGGCCTGAGAGGTGGCATTTCTAGCAAGCAGCCAGGGGATACCAATGCTGACAGTCTGAAGCCCACATTTGGAATTGGGAGGCCGTAGAATGTTCCGTATTCCAGATCTGTTTCCTCATGATTAAATTCAAGTTAAATAGTTTTGGCAATTGCACTTCCAGAGGTCATAGGGACTTCCCATTGCATCAGGCCAGCAGGCACATCATCTCAGTTTGTCTTGTTACCTAGTGATGCTGAGTGTGATCACGGGGTTCCGGGTGTCTGCCTATTCTCTCTTGGAATGCTACCTTCCTTCTAGTGTAATGATTGAGTAATCTAATCGTGATCAATAAGTAATCTTTGAGCCTGCATGAATATTCTGTTCCCTGGTAGTTTTCACCCATTAATGAACTTTTTGGGGGGAAAAATTAGCATCTTGCAGTTACAGTCCCCTGCTGGCAACACATGCTTCTTAGATAACCAGCAATGTGGGTGTGTGTAATTTTTATTTTAAAATGTAACAAGTGGCCAGTTGACTCCCATTTGTGTTGTAAACATTGGCTTTTATGGTTTCCCAGTATATTTCTCTCTCTCTATATATATATATTTGTTGAATGTTTACTGTAATATGTAATTGACAGTTCAGGAAATCACATAAGCCAAATGAAGGGATAAAGGCGCACCTGTGTTACCACTGGGATTGCTGGAGAAAATATAGTTAGTTTGAATTTCGGATAAGCAACGAGTAGCTTTTAAGTGTAAGCATGTTCCAAATATGGCAGGCAGTTCTCACATGGTTTTTTTTTTTTTTTTTTTTTTTTTTTGAGATAGAGCCTCACTTTATCACCCTTGGTAGAGTACTGTGGTGTCATAAGCTCACAGCAACCTCTAACTCCTGGGCTTACGCTATTCTCTTGCCTTGGCTTCCCTAGTAGCTGGGACTACAGGTGCCTGCCATAACGCCTGGCTATTTTTTTGTTGCAGTTTGGCCAGGGCTGTGTTTGAACCCTCCACGCTCAGTATATGGGGCTGGCGCCCTACCCATTGAGCCAGAGGCGTTGCCCCAGTTCTCACATGTTAGAAGTTATTACATGGGACATACTTATGCTAAATAATTATTTCTTTTTTTTTTTTTTTTTTTTTTTGAGACGGAGCCACAAGCTAACCCCCTGGGTAGAGTGCCATGGCGTAACGGCTCAAACCAACCACCAACACCTGGGCTCAAGTGAGTTTCCTGCCTCAGCCTCCCAAGTAGCTGGGACCATAGGCACCCACCACAACGCTGGACCATTTTTTGGTTGCAGCCATCATTGTTGTTTGGCGGGCCCGGACTGGGGATTTGAACCTGCCACCTTAGGTGTATGTGGCTGGTGCCCTAGCCACTTGAGCCACAGGTGCTGAGCTTAAACGATTATTTCTTATTTATCTAAATTCATATTTAACTGGATGTCTTGAATTTTTATTTGCAAAATCTAGCAATACTAGGTCCTACTGCCCACTGAGAGATCTGTGTGTATGTTTGTAGTTGGGAAGGGCCTTGGAGCAGGAGAGGACTGTGGTGGCATCCCCTAACTATGGAGCTTTGGACTCCAGGTTGGGGGCCAGATTAGTAATTACCTGAACATGACCACACTGGTGAGGAATGTGCTCTTGCTAGGTATTAGCAGGGGTTTAGACTCTCAGGAACCACTGTCAGGAGCTTGTCAGTGATGTCATCAGCTGGAGGAGCCAGCGTCCAGGCCGTAGGAAAAAGCTCCAGTTTAGGTAGTAAATGGAAATGGAGTTTCACAGGTAGGGTGTAGAGGAACTTATTTCGACAGGAAGCCTGATGGAGCCTCCTGCCTGTGTGTAGCCCCCAGCCCGGTTTCTGAGTTCTGATGAACAACCAGAAGCTTCTGACGTGGCCTGTGATTGCAGTGTTGGCCCCGTGCCTGGGAAAAATTGGCTCGCTTTCAGTGAACAGTCCAGGAGCTGTAAAGGGGTGTCAGGACTGTTCAGCAGTTCTGAGTGGGGCCTTTAAATTGGGGAGGAGGGGAGGCTGATATGGATATTGTTCATTATGATGCTCTGGGTAGCACTTCGTGATTACCTGGGTCCTGGCCCTCTCTCCTCTGGCACACTGCTGTGATAGGGCCCCTTGGGTGGGGACCGAGGGCGAGGATAGGTGAAGTCCCCTGGGATTAGACACTCACAAAACCTCTTTACCTCAGGCATTGGAAGAAATAGAACTCACTTAAGCCCTCCCCCCCCCCCCCTTGCAGGGATGTTTTGCTGTGTAAGAGTGGGCTCAGACTCAAGGGGGAAACCTGACTTTAATCAGGTACTGAGTGTGGTAACCACAGCCATTTAATTTTATTTGAAATCTCCCATAAAATATTCCTGAAAAGGGGGAGTTTCCAGGGGTGGGTGGTTCTGATGGATCATGGACTGGATTTTGCAGTTCAGGTTTCTATGGGTCTGTTGGAGCTTCTACTTCAGCAATTACCCAAGCCGGCTCTGCCCAGCCTGAGCACTAATCACCCGCAGGCTTTACCAGTGAGCAGGACGGAGTCTCTGAGCTTGGTTCTTGAAGCCCTGGCCTCCATTCCTTCCAGCTTCCTCTGTCAGATCAGAATTTGGAGGCTGGAAGCATTGATTCCACTGACTCTGAGTCTCCAGGTTGGCATACTTGGTAGCTCCTGAAATGGGTTGGCTAAGACAGGCTCTTCCAAGCCCCCTTTGTATCAACTTCATCCCCTGGGGCCTCTCCACTCACTGGCATGTGGGCCTGAGCAAATCATTTAGTCTCTCCAGACCTCTGTTTCGGCATCTGTAAAATGGGGTAATACTTGTGCCTATTGTGTACCACAACCAGGGTGCTGGGGTAACTGTTACCCCTGATATTGATTGGGTAAACAGCATTTTAGAGGAAATCTGTGTCATCAGAAGAATTGGACCTGATCACACTTTTGCTTTTGAATATGCGTTGACCCACCATGGCCATTCATCTCTTGGAAGCTTTGGGGTCTCTCTGACCTTGCTGAAAGTGGCTGTGCAGTGGAGCCGCAGGTTCGCCTCTCTGTTCTGTAACACCTTCCACTCCCTTGTGTAAGATTTCTTTATTAGTGGATATTATTCTGTAAGAAGGAGATAATGAGACACAGGGTCCTTCTTGCCCTCTGTTCACCTCTGAGCTGTTCATTCCAGGGGACTGGCAGAATCACCTTTTGCTCTGTTACAAAGTGGTTTCATTGCTTTGAGAGTAGTAGCCCAAGTGTCTTGAGTCTTAACCCCCTCTGGCACACATAGGACTTGCATTCCTGTCCCTTTCTGTGTTCCCTCTCTCAGGGGCCACCTCAGGTCCATTCCACATGAAGTAATGGTTGTCCTCTTGAGTAGTGATTTTGTCAGTGATGGTATTCCTGTGAGGTCTTCTTGCAATGGCTCAGAATCAACTGGAATGCTTTTTAAATGACTGATACAATTAAAAAAATTCTGCCTCATCCCCAAGAGATGCATATTTTGTTTTCTTTAGGGGAAGGTTTTTTTTTTTTTTTTAAGTTTTCTGATGTGTAGCCAGGGTTGAGACTCAAGTGATTTTTGTGAATGTACGAAGTATTAATTTGAGAAGGAAGTTGGACAAGCTAAGCCAGAGGTATGACTGAGGTCATGTGCTCAGCATTAGTACAGAGTGACCCTGACCTGATAGAGAGCTGACCTGGATAGATGGGGTTAGGGGAGAGACTCACTTTATTATATCCACACTTGGAATAAAACTTGTATTGATTGCAGTGGAGCATTTTATAATGAGGAAAAATGGATGATCAGGAAAAAGTGCTCCATGTACATCAGTATCTCCTTATGAGGTGACTGAAATTCCTTAAGAACTTCTTCCATCCAATAGGACTGCCAGAGTCCCAAATTCTTCTTTTTTTTTCCTTCTTGTTTTGGAGACAGCGTCTCACTTTGTCACCCTCAGTAGAGTGCCATGGCATTGTAGCTCACAGCAACCTCTTGGGCTCAAGAATCCTCTTGCCTCAACCTCCCAAGTAGCTAGGACTATAGGCGTCCGCCACAGTGCCCTGATATTTTTAGAGACAGGGCCTCATTCTTGCTCAGGCTGGTCTGGAACTCCCAAGCTTGGGCGATCCACCTGCCTCGGCCTCCCAGAGTGCTGGGATTATAGGTGTGAGCCATACCCCTAGCCTCCAAACTATTCTTGCATCTACCTTTAAAATGGCCCCAGCCCACTCTTGAATCCCCTCAGAGGTGGCCAGTTTTTCTCCCTTCTCTCTGTGTTTGGATTTGATTGTTAACAATGGTCGAGTCATTTGGCATGAGCTAGGTGAGTGAGACAGCTGTGTAAGAGAGGAAACAAGGCCTTGGGTAAGAGAAACCAGGCTGACTGCTGAATAGTCTAATTTTCTTACCTGTTCAGAGAAGCTGGAGCAGTTGCAGCTTCCAGACTGTTTTGTGTGCAGTGGCCGTGACATTGATGTGGTTGGCAGGTTATCATCTGAGCAATCAGGGCAGCAGCACAGCTTTAGAGCTTGTGTGCTGGCTGATGCCCAGGGTGTATGCTGACTCACCCAAGTGACATCAGTGCTAGGGTACAGCATAGCAGGAGGTATTCGTGGTGTGGATAGTTTGCTCAGAGGACGGTGGGGAGCCCAGCTGCTGTTATAAAAGTCACACACTGCCCTGTCCTGAGGTAGACCATACAGCAGCTGGCACTGAAAACCCATGGTCACCTTGGTGTTTCTATACTTCTGCTGCTGCCAAATCTAGTTTGTATGTCTCCGCTGTTCTGTGTGTTCACGGGGTGCTTGTATCTGATAGGCAGCTGACACTGTGGGCCCTGTGTTCCTGTGAGGTATAGACATTGAGTCCATTTTACAGATGAGGGAAATGGAGGTTTTGAGAGATCATATCGTGGTGAATGACAGCCCAGGTAACTTCTCTGTGCTGAAGATCTGGAATCCATCTGCGTTTTAGCTTTCCCACCTTTGTCTAGATTCTAGGCCTTAAACAATGTGATAAGGTTTTATAGCAAATCTGTTAATTTCAGGATTTTTTTTTTTGAGAGACAGAGTCTCGACTCGGCACCTGTGGCTCAATCAGCTAAGGCGCCAGCCACGTACACCTAAGGTGGCGGGTTCGAATCCCCAGCCGGGCCCGCCAAACAACAATGATGGCTGCAACCAAAAAATGGCCGGGCGTTGTGGCGGGCGCCTGTGGTCCCAGCTACTTGGGAGGTGGAGGCAGGAGACTCACTT
>CAUYQV010018413.1:0-20665 GCA_963574575.1 Galagoides demidoff
AAATGGTCCCTCCAATCCCCCTCCCTTCTCCTTCCCCCCTCCCCACATTCTTAGGCTATTTGGTTATAGCTTTCATATAAAAGGTATAAATTAGTTTCATAATAGGGGTGTGTACATTGGATACTTTTCCCTCCATTCTTGTGATACTTTGCTCAGAATATATTTTCTAATAGATCTATTACATAGATTATTTCTTTTAACATTAAAAACTCAAAGGAATATTTTTTTTTTGGAAACAGAGTCTTATTCTATTGTCCCAGGGTAAAGTGTTATGGCATCAGCCTAGCTCACAGCAACCTCAGATTCCACTCCAGGGTTCAAGTGATCCTCCTATCTCAGCCTCCTGAATTGCTGAGACCACAAGCATCTGCCAAAATGCCCAGCTAATTTTTTTATTTTTAGGAGAGATGGGATCTTGCTAAGGCTGGTCTCAAACTCCTAAGCTCAAGGGATCCTCCTACCTCAGCCTCCCAGAGTGCTAGGACTACAGGAATGCACTACAACACCCAGTCTACAAATCGTAAGGAATTTCTGTGACAATTCCTAATATTTTTTTTTTGGCCAGGGCTGGGTTTGAACCTACCACCTCTGGCATATGGGGCCAGCTCCCTACTTCTTGAGCCACAGGTACTGCCCAACACAATTCCTATTTCTTACATATAACTATACGATTGCTCAAAGATACAATTGAGTGGTAGACCCCAAAATTCCAGTTCTAATGAGACTCTAAAACTTCTGTTCTTCCAAATAAAGATTTACTCTTAGAATGTCTACCAAAAATTACAAAAATGATTTTAAAAACTCCTAAAAACAGGCCAAGTATTGTGGCTCATGCCTGTACTCCCAGCACTTTGTTTTTTTTTTTTTTTTATGTGTGTATATATATATTTTTTTTGAGACAGAGCCTCAAGCTGTCCCCCTGGGTAGAGTGCTGTGGCATCACAGCTCACACCGACCTCCAACTCCTGGGCTCAAGCGAGTCTCCTGCCTCAGCCTCACAAGTAGCTGGGACCACAGGCGCCCGCCACAACGCCTGGCTATTTTTTGGTTGCAGCCATCATTGTTGAGTGGTGGTCCGGGCTGGATTCGAACTCGCTACCTTAGGTGTATGTGGCTGGTGCCTTAGCCACTTGAGCCACAGGCGCCGAGCCACTCCCAGCACTTTGGAGAGGCCAAGGTGGTGGATTGCCTGAGCTCACAGGTTCAAGACCAGTCTGAACCAGAGTGAGACCCCCATCTCTAAAAAATAGCCAGGCATGGCTCAGTGCCTGTGGCTCAAGCAGCTAAGGCGCCAGCCACATACACCTAAGGTGGCGGGTTTGAATTCAGCCCAGGCCCACCAAACAACAATGATGGCTGCAACCAAAAAATAGCCAGGCATTGTGGCAGGCACCTATGGTCCCAGCTACTTAGGAGGCTGAGGCAGGAGACTCGCTTGAGCCCAGGAGTTGGAGGTTGCTGTGAGCTATGATGCCACAGCGCTCTACCCAGGGGGACAGCTTGAGGCTCTGTCTCAAGGAAAAAAAAAAAATAGCCAGGCATTGTGGTAGGCACCTGTAGTCCCAGCTGCTCAGGAGGCTGAGGTCAAAGAATTGCTTACGCCTAAGAGTTTGAGGTTGCTATGAGCTATGATGCCATAGCACCCTATAGAGGGTGACAAAGTGAGACTCTCTCTCAATAAAAATAAGTAAGTAAATATATAAGTAAGGTTGGGTGCGGTGGCTCACTCTTGTAATCCTAGCACTCTGGGAGGCTAAGGTGGGTGGGTCTCCTGAATTCAGGTAAAGTGAGACATGTCTCTAAAGCTGGCCAGACATTGTAGTGGGCACCTGTAGTCCCAGCTTCTTGAGAGGCTGAAGCAAAAGGATCGTTTAGCCCAGAAGTTTGAAGTTTCTATTAGTTATGACACCACGGCACTCTTCCAAGGGTGACAACATAAGACTCTATCTCAGAAAAAATAAATAAATACAATTAAATAAATAAAATAGATAAAATCCCAAATGCTACCTTGCCATCCACAACTTTGTCAAGCCATTTTAGTTGACTGATAATGAGTCGAGGCATGTTGATTCCATCACTGTTCATCCTGAAATGTTACAAAGACAAGACAAGGATCTTGGCTTAGCACTTGAAACACAGTGATTACAGGCACAGGGCACAAGTGCTGAGGTTGGTGGGTTCGAACTCAGCCAGGGCCAGCTAAACAATGACAACGGCAACAAAAATATAGCTGAGCCTTGTGGCTAGTGCCTGTAGTCCCAGTTACTTGGGAGGCTGAGGCAAGAGAATCCCTTAAATCCAAGAGTTTGAGGTTTGCTGTGAGCTGTGATGTCACAGCACTCTACTAAGGGTGATGCAGTGAAACTCTGTCTCAAAAAAATAAATAAAATATAAAATATATTTTTGAGGCTCGGCACCTGTAGCTTAGTGGCTAGGGTGTCAGACACATATACTGGAGCTGGCAGGTTTGAATCTAGCCTGGGCCTGCCAAACAATGACAACTACAACCAAAAAATAGCCAGGCATTATGGTGGGTGCCTGTAGTCCCAGATACTCAGGAGGCTGAGGCAAGAGAATTGCCTAAGCCCAGGAGTTGGAAGTTGCTGTGAGCTGTGATGCCACGCACTCTACAAAGGGCAATAAAGTGAGACTATCTAAAAAAAAAAAAAAAATTATATGCACATATACATATATATATATAATTTTAAATAATCCTAATTATTTTTATGAAGTCATAAAAATAAAAAAATTTCTGGTGGCAACTGTAGCTCAGTCAGCAGGGCGCTGGCCACATACACCAAGGGTGGCAGGTTCGAACCTGGCCTCAGCCAAATAGCTGTGTGCTATGACAGGTGCCTGTAGTCCCAGATACTTGGGAGGCTGAGGCAAGAGAATCGCTTAAGCCCAAGAGTTTGAGGTTGTTGTGAGCTGTGACGCCACAGCACTCTACCCAGGGCAACATAGTGAGACTCTGTCAAAAAAAAAGATAAAATTTCAAAGATACCCTAGTAAAATTTTAGTAGTTATTTAAGAATCTGGTATCTTGGCTTGGCGCCTGTGATTCAAGTGGGTAAGGCGCCAGCGACATACACCTGAGCTGGGGGGTTCGAACCCAGCCTAGGCCCTCCAAACAACGATGGCTGCAACCAAAAAATAGCCAGGCATTGTGGCAGGCACCTGTAGTCCCCGTTATTTCAGAGAATGAGGCAAAAGAATCACTTAAGCCCAAAGTTAGAGGTTGCTGTGAGCTATGATGCCACAGTACTCTACCCAGGGTGAGACTGTCTCAAAAAAAAAAAAAGAAAAGAAAAAAATCTGGCATCTTGATATATATAACCTTGAGAGAAAAATTATAATTCACAGGAACCTTTTCAGAGAAAAACATAAGTACTTTGAGCATTCCAGAGTAACTCCACTTACTTTATAAAAAGAAATTCTGGCAGCTTCTCAAATAAGGTTTTGATAATGGCAGGCTAAAAAGAAGATACATGGAGTTAGGAGATGATCTGAAACACACAAACGGAATATAAATTTAGCCAGAATTCTCCCTCCCACCAGACCTGAGAGGAAAGATCTTGCTAAAATTGACACTGTTTTATTATAGGAGTGTCCAAATGAATACTTGGCTAAATTTCCCCCTGGCCCCGACTTGGCTATATCTTAAATATAATCTGTTGGAAGACAAAGACTTCTTTTTGTCTTTGAAAAAGAACTGAAATGTGGCTCAGTGAGTAGGACACTGGCCACATACACTGAGGCCAGCAGTTCAAGCCCAGCCCAGGCCTGCTAAACAACAATGACACCTAAAAAATAGCCAGGCATTGTAGCGGGTGCCTATAGTTCCAGCTACTTGGGAGGCTGAGGCAAGAAAATTGCTTAAGCCCAAGAGTTGAAGGTTGCTGTGAGCTGAGGCCAAGGGCGACATAGGAAAACTCTGTCTCGAAAGAAATGGGAATCAGACACTGAGGAAATAAATGGGACTGCCAGATGTATTGATCTAATCAGCACAGATGAAAAACACAAATATTACCCCACCAGACTCATATCAGCAACAGGGCTATGGTAAGCTGCTACAACCTCAAATTCTCCCACTAACCTTACTCTCCTCTGTGTTCCAGCCATTTATACTTGAGCATATACCACAAATCACATCCATCAAATATTCACAAAAAAAGTGACAGTCTTACCTGTAATATGTCAATCCCCAGAAGCAGTTTGATAAGGCTCTTAGAGTAAGACGTGCCCATGCTGTAAAAAAGAGATTAATTTGTTTTCTATTTTGCTTTCCTTCTTTTAATGTTTTTATCATAAAATTAAATATGTAGTATCTAAAGAGAAACTATCCCGTTAGACAAGAAATACTGAACATAAGCAGATAGCTCTTCGCAAGGTGAAGATTTGAAATTCTATCAACACAAGTGAAATACATTCTAGAAAACACTCTGGTTCTTAGCCACACAAAAATGAAGAATTTCATAAGGTTTAAATTGTAGGAAATCAAAAATAAAAATTCTAAAATATTGCATTCTTCTCATCACTCCCCAATACAGTTAGTACAACAGACAGAATTTTAGCAACATTTCATGTCTCCTCTCCACACCTGGCTTCCTCATCCTGCAGGTGTTCACAGGACAAAAGGCAGTTCCTGAAATTGTCTTGGTCCTCAATGTAAGACTCCAGGCCGCTAACAAATTCTTCTATTATCTTAATAAAAAAAAAATTTAAAAAAAAAGACAAGGAAAAATAAGATTTTTAGTTTAACATTTGCTATCAGTTAACCAAAATCATTCTAGCCCACTCAACTTCATGCCGGTGTTTTCCAGAGACTGCTGGCAAACACAAAAATACCAGGGAAAAAATACATACTTTGGGATAAGAAGAATGTTTCCTCAGGGTCTGAAAGAGCTTCTTCTGAAAAACTATTTGATCCACAGCTATGAGAAAAAAAGAACAGCAGGTCATCATTCTTCTATCATAGTTTTCCTTCCTTAAAGACCTAAGTTTTCTGTCTAATGAAACCAATAAAAATATCTGCAACCTAATTTCAGAGCCAAATCTTCTAAATCTAAATCTAAAGGCAGGGCACAGTGCTTTGCACCTATAATCCTATCACTCTGGGAGACAAAGGCAGGTAGATCAGCCTGAGAAAGAGCAAGACCCATCTCTACTAAAATACAAAAATTATCCAGGCATATTGGCTAGCGGCTGGATTCCCAGCTACTTGGGAGACTGGGGCAGCAGGGTTGCTTGAACCAAGGAGTTTGAGGTTGCTCTGAGCTAGGTTAACACCACAATACTCTAGTCTGGAGCAACAGAACGAGAATCTGTCTCAAAAAAAAAAGAAAGAAAGAAAGAAATTCACAGCAAAAGATTTAGCTTTGATATAAAATAGCCACTAAGTATTCTAAAAAACTCCTGCTATAACCTAGGACAGAATAATTAGTGCCCCCCAAACAGAGCCTTTATAAATTTTCTTCTTGGCCAGGCACAGTGGCTCATGTCTGTTATCCTAGCACTCTAAGAGGCTGTGGCAAAAGGATCACTAGGGGACAGAAGTTTAAGCCCATCCTGGGCAACACAGAAAGACACCATCTCTACAAAAAACAAGACAAACTAGCCAGATGTGGCATGCCTATATTCCTAAGTACTCAGGAGCCAGAGGTGGGAGAACTGCTTTAGCACAGGAGTTTGAGGCTACAGTGAACTGTAATTGTGTCACTGCACTCTAGCCTGGGCAATAGAACAAGACCTTGTCTCCTAAAAAAATTTTTTTTCTGAAGTTATTCTGATACAGGTCTAATTTCTTTCTGGATATTAATTTATTTTCATAAGAAAGCATAAAGGAATACTAACATAGAACATTTTTTCCTAAAAGAGAAAGAGAATAAGTACTTTACTTAACATATGTTAACCAGGACCAAAGACTATAACAACAGTCTCTAAAAAGCAATTTTGTCTTTGTCAAAAAATGAACAGTCCCCGATTTCTAATTCACTGCCTATATGGGAAATCCATGATTCAGTTGTAAGTCCTTTCACTAAACTCCAAGATTTAAAATATTACCTAGTTGATTCTGACTCTCTCCAGTTTTAAGAATAAGTCCTGACGTCTTAAGAAGCTTTACAAAGACACTGTCATTTTCTTCATCTTCTTTGGGAATATGAGATTTCTTTGTCTTTTTGGAAAGTGCCTGCATCCTGGGATCTGAAAATAGAGAAAATTTTCAATAACGTAAGAAATAATAAAGCAAAGATTAGAATGTAAAACCAGGAATAACCTTTGGAGGAACACTGACATGTTCCTGAAGAATTGGTACTAAAATTGATGCTGTACTGAAATTAACTATGTTTAACAATGGTCAGCAATAGTGGTTTCCAAACAAATGAACAGAAGATTCAACAAATAGAATCATATTCATCTCCATTTTCATTTGAAGAATTCAAAATGTGTCACTCTTAACAATAACTACAGAAGTATTTTTTTTTTTGAGACGGAGCCTCAAGTTATCCCTCTGGGTAGAGTGCCATGGCATCACAGCTCACAGCAACCTCCAACTCCTGGGCTCAAGCGAGTCTCCTGCCTACGCCTCCCAAGTAGCTGGGACCACAGGCGCCCGCCACGACACCTGGCCATTTTATGGTTGCAGCCATCATTGTTGTTTGGTGGGCCTGGGCTGGGGATTTGAACCCACCACCTTGGGTGTACATGGCTGGCGCCTTAGCCGATTGAGCCACAGGCGCCGAGCCTTCCCACCCAATCTAAACCAGTGTCACCTGCAAACCACTGCAATGAAATCACTAAGAAGATTGTTAAAAGGCATTATTCCCAGGCCATATCCCAGAGACACTGAGTCAAAATCTTGGGAGTCAAACCTGGGAATATGGATTTTTCACAAATTCTTCAGGTAATAATCCTGATGCACACCAAATCTAAGACTCAATGATCTATATGTAAGGGTAGATAGAACGGGATGGGTTCTCCTTCATCACATCTTTGAACACAAAGCCCAGATTGGTTTCATCCCAAGGTTTTCAACCCATCGTAAGTAAGAAGGTATAATAAATAAAAACACACACACAGGTACTGAATTGTATTGATTTTCCTCCTCTGATTCCTCTCCCTCTAATAAAGCCTTAAGTAGAATAAAACAAAGGCCACTCCTCCCTTAAATAAATTTAAAACATAACCAGAATAACAGATTCAGTTTGCTTATCATGGACCAAGAAAATCCAAGTCCTTTCCAATAAACTTAATTCGGACGTTTACTTTCAATGATTTTCTAAAGTATTCCTATTCTGTTTCAAAAATTCTACTAATTTCTCTATGTTTTATAATTCCTTTATCAACATTGTTACAGCCTCAAATTTCCTTTTCCAAATCAAGCCTATTCCTTACACGGTTTTGGCCTTGAAATTTTAATCATTCTAAATGCTGTTCAACAAGCATTTTCATCAACTTCAGTTATATTTGATCAAGAATCAAATCTATATTCCAATAACTTAATTAGATATAACTTTTTTCTTTTTTTTGAGACAGAGTCTCACTATGTCACCCTAGGTAGGGTGCTGTGATGTCACTGCTCACAGCAACCTAAAACTCTTGGGCTTTAGCGATTCTCTTATCTTAGCCTCCCAAGTAGCTGGGACTACAGGCACCCGCCCCAACGCCTGGCTGTTTTCTTGCTGCAGTTGTCACTGTTGTTTAGCATGCCCCCACCAGGCTTGAACCTGCCAGCCTCAGTGCATGTGGTGTGCTACGGGCGATGAGCCAGAAATAACCCTTTAATGAACAAGTTCAAACTGCTTTAATATAGGAGATGAGTATAATAAGTGAAAGGGACTATCAACTTTTCTCTTTGAAACTCCTTAGTGTCTTTGTTGACCTTAATTTCATATGGACAGAGTCTGTTCTGTTTCTTTACCTCTCATGTGCTTGCTTTGGTATGTCTTTTCTTTCTTTTTTTTTTTGAGACAGAGCCTCAAGCTGTCCCCCTGGGTAGAGTGCTGTGGCATCACAGCTCACAGCAACCTCCAACTCCTGGGCTCAAGCGAGTCTCCTGCCTCAGCCTCCCAAGGAGCTGGGACCACAGGCGCCTGCCACAATGCCCGGCTATTTTTGCAGCTGTCATTGTTGTTTTTGGTGGGCCTGGGCTGGATTCGAACCTGCCACCTTAGGTGTATGTGGCTGGTGCCTTAGCCACTTGGGCCACAGGTGCTGAGCCACATGTCTTTTCTTTATGCAATACTATCATAGCATTTATTTATTCTGGACCATACTTTTTTTTTCTCATCTAAGATCATAGAGAATAGGTCATAATTTTTTTTTAAGAGAGGTGTTTTAAAGAGTAGGGACTATGTCTTATCTTTCTGTCTTAGCATCTGATGACGCAGGATACTAATTCCTCTCATGAATGTGGAGACTGAGGCTCAGAAGCTATGAGCATTCCCAAAGTCATATGTGGAATTAGAGACAGACACTCAATCCCAAATCTCCTGGTAATAGATTCTGTGTACTCTATCCATTTGGCCTTGAAGACTCTCAGCACTTGAAAAGTAGAATTTTACATCTCTTTAAGTGCCTTACACATTTGCTAAAGTAAATAAACCAACAAATGACTCACTACACACTTACTGGCAGCATCTTCCAGCAGTCTCTCTTTATCCTCAGATTTTGACAATCTTCTCTTGGAAACCATTTTGACCAAAGTCTTTTACACACAAATTACTTCCTAGAGCAAAATTGGAGAATAGAAGTTATCCTCTAGAAGCTAAATTCTGAGAAGTTAAAGCTATCTCTATCCAAAACCTGAGGTGTACTAGTCTTCATATTAATGCTATCTAAAGCCCAGTACTGAGTAAATTTCAACCCCTATTTAGCCAATACTCTCCTTCTTTTAAGACTTGTTTTTTTTTTTTGAGACGGAGCCTCAAGCTGTCCCCCTGGGTAGAGTACTGTGGCATCACAGCTCACAGCAACCTCCAACTCCTGGGCTCAAGAGAGTCTCCTGCCTCAGCCTCAACTCAAGTAGTTGGGACCACGGGCGCCCGCCACAACACCTGGCTATTTTTTGGTTGCAGCTGTCATTGTTGTTTTGGCGGCCCAGGCTGGATTTGAACCTGCCACCTTAGGTGTATGTGGCTGGCACCTTAGCCACTTGAGCCACAAGCGCCGAGCCATGACTTGTTTACCTAGTTGTTTCTTTACACAGACCACTTACCTGTAGTTCTCCATCTGAGATTCAAGACCCTTTCTCATCTAGGCACACTCTTTTTTTTTTTTTTTTTAAGACCAAGTCTCACTTTGTCAACCTTGGTAGAGTACCATGGCATCATAGCTCATAGCAACCTCAAACCTCTAGGCTTAAGCAATTCTCTTGCCTCAGCATCCCAAATAGCCGGGACAATGGGTGCCTGCCACAAATGCCCAGGTTTTTTTTGTTTTTTTTTTTTAAGACAGAGTCTCACTTTGCCACCCCCAGTAGAGTGTCATAACTCACAGCAACCTCAAACTCTTGGGCTCAAGCAATTCTCTTGCCTCAGCCTGCCAAGTAGCTGGGACTACAGGTGCAGCCACAACACCTGACTAGTTTTTCTATTTTGAGAGACGGAGTCTGGCTCTGGCTCAGGCTGGTCTCCAACTCGAGCTCAAGTAGTCCACCCACCTTGACCTCCCAGAGGACTAAGATTACAGGTGTAAGGTACTGCACCCGGCCAGCGGGGACAATTTCTTAGGGACAATCTCCCAGAGAAAGTGATTGGAAAGTTGAATTAGACCAGGTTTTCGAACCACAGATACTGTATTAAAGGGTCATGGCATTAGGAAGGTTGAGAACCACTGAATTAGACAATAGTTAGAAGAGGTATGAGAAGAGTAGTACAGGCAGAGAAAAACTCACAATGAAACAGAAAGAAGATTGGAGAGTTGGAAGTGAAACTACATATGTAGATGACCTGAACCACAGAAACTTCAAGTTTATGTTGTAAACCAGAACCTTCCTGGTCTCAGTGCCTTTGCATGAAAGTGTTCTCTTCATCTGAAATGCACTTATCTGCCTGGAAATTTGTACTCATCCTTAAAAAATCAATCAAACGTCATCTTCCTTGAAAAGGAACTCCCTAAGGGAGTTTGCTACTCCAGCTTCCCTACTCCACAGAGTATATTTAGGAACCCACACCACATTACACTACCGTGTTTCCCTGAAAATAAGATCTACCCAAAAAATAAGCCCTAGAGGATTTCTATGCATTTATTAAATATAAGCCCTACCCCTATAATAAGACCTAGTGATGGGCATAGCTATGCAACGTATCTGCGTAGCCACACCATACATTTCAGGGCAGAGTGGTGAGGAAGACTGGAATACCTTTTATCTGCCACAGCTCCTTTCTCCAAGCTGTTCACACTTGTGCAGTCGCAGGCATCCTATTGCGCACATGCTAAAGGCCAGGGGAAAGGAGTTCACCCATAAATAGTGCCAGCCTCACCAACAAGGTCTCCCCCTCTCAGGTTCCAAAAGATGACTTAACTTTATTTGAATAAATGTAAATTGTTGTTATTATACTTAATAAAAATAAGACATCCCCTGAAAATAAGCCCTAGTGTGTCTTCTTGAGGAAAAAATAAATATAAGACAGTGTCTTATTTTGGGGGAAACACGGTAGAGTCAGACCATGGGGCTGAGAGCAGGAATAGAGCCCCATTTATCTCAGTGTTCCTAGTGCACAGCACAATTTCCAAGACTATTCACTGAGAATGGCTGTCAGGGCAGGATAAAATACCAATAGTTAACAAAAAAAACAAAACAAAACTGTTTTATGTACTTTATACTTAATAATTCATTTATTTGAGAAAACTTTTTGAAGTAGGTATCATTGTTGTTCTCACAATCAGTGACTGATTCTAACTCAGCCAATCTGGCTCCAGAACCTGCGCTCTTTACCACCTGTACTTAATTATGATAATGACTGCTAACAGCTGGGCAGGGTGGCTCAGGCCTCTAATCCTAGCGCTCTGGGAGGCCTAGGCGGTTGGACTGCCTGAGCTCAGGGTGTCAAGACCAACCTGAGCCAGAGTGAGATCCCCCTCTCTAAAAATAGCCGAGGGTTGTGGCGGGTGCCTGTGGTCCCAGCTACTTGGGAGGCTAAGGCAAGAGAATCATTTGAGCCAAGAGTTTTGTTGTTGTTGTTTTTTGAAACAGAGCCTCAAGCTGTCGCCCTGAGTAGAGTACTGTTGCATCACAGCAACCTCAAACTCCTGCCTGGGCTCAAGCAATTCTCCTGCCTACGCCTCTCAAGTAACTGAGACTACAGGCGCCCGCCATAATGCCTGGCTATTTTTTGGTTGCAGCCGTCATTGTTGTTTGGAGGACCCAGATTCGAACCCGCCAGCTCAGCTGTATGTGGCTGGCGTCTTACCCGCATGAGCCATAGGCGCCGAGCCTGAGGCCAAAAGTTGGAGATTGCTGTGAGCGGTGATGCTACAGCACTTCACCAAGGGCAGCATAGACTCTGTCTCAAAAAAAATAAAGAAAAAAGTAACTGCTAATAGTTAACGTTTGCAACGGACCGGGGACTGTGCTAGGTTTTTATTTATCCCTTGCCTTTTTTTTTGAGTCTCAGTCGCCCTGGATTGATGCCATATCACAGCTCACAGCAACCTCAATCTCTTGGGCTCAAGCGATTCTCTCGCCTCAGCCTGCCAAGGAGCTGGGACTATAGGCGCCCGCCACAACGCTCGGCTACTTTTCTGATTTTTTTTTTTTTTTTTTTTTTAGTAGAGACTGAGTCTCCCTCTTGCTCAGGGCGGTCTCGAACTCCTCAGGCGATCCACTCCCCCTCGGCCTCCCAGAGTGCTAAGATTACAGGCGTGAGGCACTGCGCCCGGCCCCCTGGACTTGTTCAATACTTACAACATTAGCCATTTTGCAGATGGAAAAACTAAGGCAAGTCTGGGCAATCTCTCTGTAGGGAACCTGCACGTAACACGCGCGATTCCAACTCGCTTCCAGCGAAACCCAAAAGACAGGAGATGAGGCCTACTGCCTGGACTAAAGGGTCACGGAAAAGTAGGGAGCGAGGGCGCAGTAAAGCCCTCTTGTTTGGTCATGTTAACAATGTAGAGAGAGGTACCTCGGAGGGATTATCCCACACGATAGCGCAGAAGAAGCCAAGGTTCGGGGCACAGAGCCCCACAGTACAGGACCGGCGCTTCTGGCTCTAGTGACTGGGCTGCAAGGGCGCGCGCGGGCGCGGAGGGACGACGACCGCCGCCCCAGTCACGCACGCACAAGCCGTAGCCGCCTGTAGCTTTAGGCTTTCCCGCCTGGAAATACGCGGTTCTGACGCTACGGAGGCGCCCCGCGACGTGACGTCAAATTTCTCCGCCGGAAGTGGGCGACCGGGCGGCCCAGCTGGAAGCAGTGCGCTGGGATCGAGGCTGAGGTAGAGTCCTGGGCCAGTCAGGCTGAGGGGCGTGAGGAGGCCCAGAAACGAACGCGAAGAGAAGTTCCCGCGCCCCGGAGAAGGGAAACTTCGGCTGCTTTCAGCTGGCAGCCGGCTTTCAGTGAAGATGGCGGGGCCAGAACTGCTACTCGACTCCAACATCCGCCTCTGGGTGGTCCTACCCATCGTTATCATCACTTTCTTCGTGGGCATGATCCGCCACTACGTGTCCATCCTGCTGCAGAGCGACAAGAAGCTCACCCAGGAACAAGTGTCTGACAGGTCAATGCCTCCCCTTTTCCGGCGGACCTCACTCCATTTTGACCTTGAGCGAGAAAGTGCAGACGTTATGTCAGTTTGCCTGGGTTCGCGTCGCCCCCCCTCCCCCGGCAGGATGACCTTAGCCCGTTACTTCTGTGTTTCATTTTTTTCTTCTGTAAAGTAAGAATGATAACAGTACCTGTCTCTTTAGAGCAGGTGTGGGATCAAAATAGTTGAGGTCTGTAAAGCCCGTAGTATAGGGTCTGGGACGTTTTAAGTGCCCCCAGAATTAATACTGTTAGGCTAGTCGCTACCGTCGGTGGACTTATCTGCGAACTGTACCGTCCCACTCTTTCGTAGGGAAGAGTACCTACTGGGCACTGGGTGCGTTACTGCTTTTAGTTTTTGCAACATCCAGTTAGGTAGGTGTGATAATCCCCGTTTACTTTGTAAACTGTGAAATTGCCATTAGAGATGTGAGGAGTTGTAATTAATATTTTTCTTCCCTAAGTGGAGGCAACTTCTCTTCTTCCTCACATGCTTCATTACATAATTTACATGCGGAGACAGGAGTTTTAGAAGAGTTTAGGAGGTATCTAGATATATGCCTCTTCTATATTAAAATTAGTAACAATTTTGATCGATTGTTCAGATTTTTTCAGAGACCATGTCAGGTAAGTGTTACTATATCTTTAACACCTCCATATCACTTATTAATCTTTCATTTTAAGAAAGTTAGCAAGCCTCAGGCTCAGAACTTTCCACAGGTGACATATCTACTTAAAATTTAATAATAATGTTTTGCTTCTATTATATTTAACAGTTTCCTTCTTTTTGTGGCAAGTAATACTGGATTTCCATTTGCTGGTAATTTAAAGAGTCTTTTAAATTAAAAACGTACATAGGTAGAAAAAAGATGTTACATGCAAAAAACCTTTTTTTTTTTTTTTTGAGATGGCATCTCATTCTGTCAACCCTGGGTAGAGTGCCAGGGCATCATCATAGCTCACAGCAAACCCAAGCTTTTAAGCTCCAGCGATCCTCTTGCCTCAGCCTCCTGAGTAGCTGGGACTAGAGCAGCGGTTCTTGACCTGTGGGTCGCGACCCCTTTGGACTGTATTAAAGATTCATAGCATTAGAAAGGTTGAGAACCACTGGACTTGAGGCACCTGGCCTAGTTTTTCTATTTTTAGTAGAGATGGGATCTTGCTCTTGCTCAGGCTGGTCTCAAATTCCTGAGCTCAAGCAAGCCACCTATCTCAGCCTTTCAGAGTGCTAGGATTATAGGCATGAGTCACTGTGCTGGGCCACATACAAAATATTAAGTATGTAATAGTACAAGTGCTAGTAGGTGAATAAGACAAAAATTCTTTTTTTTTTTTTTCTGAGTCAGAGCCTCAAGCTATCCCCCTGGGTAGAGTGCCATGGCATCACAGCTCACAGCAACCTCCAACTCCTGGGCTCGAGTGAGTCTCCTGCCTCAGCCTCCCAAGTAGCTGGGACCACAGGCTCCCGCCACTATGCCCGGCTATTTTTTTGGTTGCAGCCATCATTGTTGTTTGGCAGGCCCGGGCTGGATTCGAATCCGCCACCTTAGGTGCATGTGGCTGGCGCCTTAGCCACTTGAGCCACAGGCGCCAAGCCAAGACAAAAATTCTACCATGGAATGAGAATCAGTGAAGTTTGGGAAGCCTGGCCTTAACCTTTTTCAGTTGTCCTTCCTAATTATACTAAGAAGAAACTTAAACTTATTACTTATTTTATACTAGGTAGTATGTTAAGCACTTATTCATTAATTTATTTAAAACTCAGAGCAACTCTGTGAGGTAGGTACTCATGTCCCATTTTATGGAAATTGAAGCTTAAAAGGGTTCCAGGGTCACACATGGTGACATTCAGGATTCCAAGCCAAGTTTTCTGGTCCCAAGTCTGGGACTCTTTCCACTGTATATATACCACAGTGACCACTTTGATTATTTTTCTGTGGCATCAGTTTCAGAACTGACCAGAGCCAGTCTGCCCCTTGGAGCTAATCTTAAGTCACTTTACCACATAAAGAAAGGAAGAAAGCTAAAACATTTAGTATTTATTGACACCTATACATTGATCTCATTTTATCCTTACAGGTAGATAATCTTGAATGCCTTTTTACAGTTGAAGAAAAGAAAGCTGATAGAAGTTAAGTAGCCTTCTCAAAGTAACCAAAGTAGCAAAATATTGTGTCTGTACTTGAAGTCAGATCAGTGTCCCTCCCAAGTTATATCCTCTTTTTTATGCAATTTGGCCAGGGCTGGGTTCGAACCTGCCACCCTTAGTATATGGGGCCGGTGCCCTACTCACTGAGCCACAGGCACCACCCCAAATTATATCCTCTTAACCAAGATTCTTGCTGTTATAGATTCTCTCAAAATTTTCCACCTTTGGTTCACTCTGTGATTTTAAAGCAGTCATTCTGAATAATATTAGATCTATCTAAAGTTCTCTTTTTTAATCCCAAAGTGAAATTTAAAGTTTCATAGAAGGACATTAATCTACATAGAAGGACATTAATCAGTAATACTTTTCTAATGGCAATAATCAGAAATAAATGGAAAGTAGTTTATGATAATTTTTTTTTGAAACAGAGTCTCACTTTGATGCCCTTGGTAGAGTGCCATGGCATCATAGTTCACATTAACCTCAAACTCTTGGGCTCAAGTGATTCTCTTGCTTTAGCCTCCCAAGTAGCTGGGACTACAGGAGCCCGCCACAAAACCCAGCTATTTTTAGAGACAAGGTCTCATCTGGCTCAGGTCTCAAACCTATGAGCTCAGGTAATCCACTCACCTTGGCCTCCCAGAGTGCTAGGATTACAGGCGTGAACTGATTAATATAATTTTTATTTCATAAGTGTTTGTATACAACTGTCCTAGAAACTATAATGCAAAAGTCAGATGCATGCACTTAGCTGCAAAATCACCATAATTGGGTCAGGTTCATTTATAAACTGATACAGACATATTAGTTACCTAAATACCACAGAGGGCAATGTTGTTTCAATGTGATTTTCCTGATACAGTTGTGTTAGCTACTTAAATATCACAAAAGGCAATGCTCTCAATATGATTTCCTAAAGGTTAGCTACTCTTGGTAAAATTCTGAATAAAACAAAGTGCAAGCTCAGTGCCCGTAGCACATTGGTTAGGGCATCGGCCACATGCACCGAGGCTAGTGGGTTCGAACCTGGCCTGGCCAGCTAAACAACAGTGACAACTGCAACCAAAAAATGGCTGGGCGTTGTGGCAGGTGCCTGTAATCCCAGCTACTAGAAGACTGAGGCAAGAGAATCACTTAAGCCCAGGTTGCTGTGAGCTGTGACGCCATAGCACTCTACTGAGGGCGACATAGTAAGACTTTGTCTCCAAAAAAAAAGTGCAATTTTCCCTATATTAATTAGTGCTTGCATACCTGTGAATTTACTATACATACAGCCAGGCCGGGCTGGGCTGGACTCAGCTCAGCATCTTATGCCTAAAATCTTAGCACTTTGGGAAGCCAACATGGGAGTATCACATGAAACCAGGAGGTTGAGACTACCCTGAGCAATATAACAAGCCCCCTTCACTACAAAAAAATTTAAAAATTAGCTGGGCAGGGTGGTGCATGCCTGTAGTCGCAGCTAGTCTGGAGACAGGCAAGAAGATCACCTAAGCCCAGACATTTGAAGTTGCAATGAGCTAGCATGGTGCCACTTCACTCCATCCTGGGCAACAGCACATCTCTTTAAAAAAAGAAAAGAAGTTGTGTGGGACATGGGACAATTTTTTGTATTACATGACTGGACAGCATTACCCCTATCAAATGGCAGTTATGTGGTTTTTTTGCCTCTAACTCACCTTTGGCAGTCAGAAAATTTCTCCAGATTTCTTTCTATAAGGTCCCCTAGAGGGCAGTACCACCCCCATCGAGAACCACTGTTCTAGACAAAACTCAACATCTCTGATCACGGTTGTACTGACACTTAAGTGAGGTGGGCTCTGCCCCACCAAGACATTTGAACGTGGGTAGAATGCTGTGCATTCTGAACTGGCCTAAGTCTAAGGAAAAGATGTACATTTATCTAAATATAGTGTAAATTCCCATTAGCCTCCGTGATCACAAAATGGGATGTTTGATTTCTTAAATGATGAGGCTTTCGTGCTTTGAAAACTTTAAAATTTTTCTAAAATGCATTAAACCCAAAGTGAAAAATACGTGAGTAAAATATAGAGCATCTCTAAAGTTTCCACATATAGGATGGTGCCTGTGGCTCAAGGAGTTGGGCTCCAGCCCCATATACCGGGGGTGGCGGGTTTAAACCTGGCCCCAGTAAAAAACTGCAAAAAATAAAAATAAATAAATAAACACTCTTAAAAAAAAAGTTTCCGTATATAGGAAAACAGATATCTTGGAATATGTTTGCCCTGAGTAGTAGAAAAGACTTCTTATATGTGTAGAAAGAGGTGGCCAACACATAGAAAATACTTGCAAAATTTTGTGATCAATGTTTTCTAAATAAAAGTACATTTAGCTGCATTTTTTCAATTTTTTTCCTGTGTATAGTGAATTTTGGGACATCCTGTGTATTAAACCATCTATAGGGACAGAATGTATATAAGAAGAAAAATATACTGACACTCTAGAAAGGAAAAAAGCCATCTCAGATTCTTAAGACTATGGAACTGTAGTTGAGAAGTAATGATTTTAAAAACTAAAGTTTTATTCTAAAAAAAATTTCAGTTACAAATTACTAAAGCTTTATCTTTATAACCAGTACAGGGACTTATTTTCAGTTGTTCATGAAAATAAAAACATAAATATTTCTTCTAAAATTTGCAAAAATACAGCTATGGATCTCAGCTTAAGAAACTTGAGTATTAGGTGGTGCCTGTGGCTCAGTGTGTAGGATGCCGGCCCCATATACCAAGGGTGACAGGTTCGAACCTGGCCCCGGCCAAACTGCAACAACAAAAAAATTGCTGGGTGTTGTGGTGGGCACCTGTAGTCCCAGCTACTTGGGAGGCTGAGGCAAGAGAATTGCCTAAGCCTAAGAGGTTGCTGTGAGCTATGACACCACAGCACTCTACTGAGGGCAACAAAGTGAGACTCTGTCTCTAAAAAAAAAAAAAAGAAACTGAGTATTGGCTAGGAACAGTGGCTCCCACCTGTAACCCCAGCACTCTAGGAGGCCAAGTTGGGAGGCTCACTTGAGCTCAGGAGTTTGAGAACAGCCTGAGCAGGAATGAGACCCGTCTCTACTAAAAGTAGAAAAAATTAGCTGGGAATCATGGCACAAGCCTGTAGTCCCAGCTACTTGGGAGGCTAAGGCAGGAGTATCACTTGAGCCCAGGAGTTTAAGGTTGCAGTGAACTAGGCTGACACCACTGCCCTGGACTTGGGGTGACAGAGCAAGACTTCCTCTCCAAAAGAAAGAAAAAAGAAAAAGAAGAAAAAGCTGAGCATTGGCTCAGCACTTGTAGCACAGTAGTTATGGTGCCAATCACATACACTGAGGGTGGTGGGTTTGAACCTGGCCTGGGCCAGCTAAACACCTGCAACAAAAAAATAGCTGGGCATTGTGGCAGGCACCTACTTGGGAGTCTGAGGCAGAGAATAGCTTAAGCCTGAGAGTTTGAGGTTGCTGTGAACTGTGACATCACTTCACTCTACCGAAGGCAACATAGTGAGACTCTGTCTCAAAAAAAAAAAAAAAAACCTGAGTATTTAGGATATGTACAACAATTTAAGCTTGCTTTGATTCAGGGTCTTTAAACCTCAGGGTCATGATTGTCAGCCCAAATTCAACATAATTGTTTGGCAGTATAAATATAGGGGCTCTAGATGAATTTCTTTGATGACAGTGCCTGGAAAAGTCCTTATAATATAGTGAACAAGTTTTATGTGACTTAAATGCTGTGGTGTACAAAATAAGACCAAGTTAAGGCTCTGCTATCAGAGAGTTTCAGTCCAAGTGATAAAACATGCAAATGGGGCTGAGTGCCCATAACTCAGTGGTTAGGATGCCAGCCACATGCACTGGGGCTGCTGGGTTTGAACCAGGCATGGGCCTGCTAAAAAAATAAATAAATAACTGGGCATTGTGGTGGGCACCTATAGTCCCAGCTACTAGGGAAGTTGAAGCAAGAGAGTTGCTTGAGCCCAAGATTTAGAGGTTGCTGTGATCTATGATGGTATAGTACTCTACCAAAGACGACAAAGTGAGACTGTCTCAATTTAAAAAAAAAAAAAAATGCAGGGCGGTGCCTGTGGCTCAAAGGGGTAGGGCGCTGGCCCCATATGCCAGAGGTGGTGGGTTCAAACCCAGCGCCGGCTAAAAACTGAAAAAAAAAAAAATGCAAAGGAAAATATTAGATGCCATTTGTCTAGTGCTTGGAATATACCAGGTATAGTGGTAAAGACTTAAAGTGAGATAATATGTATGAAGAACGCAACTTAAAATCCCTATCTTCTCTTGTCTTCTCTTTCTTTTTCCTCTTTTTTTTTTTTTTTGAGACAGAGCCTCAAGCTATCCCCCTGGGTAGAGTGCCATGGCATCACAGCTCACAGCAACCTCCAACTCCTGGGCTCAAGCCAGTCTCCTGCCTCTGCCTCCCAAGTAGCTGGGACCACAGGCACCGCCACAACGCCCAGCCATTTTTTGGTTGCAGCCAACATTGTTGTTTGGCGGGCCCGGGCTGGGGATTCGAACCCGCCACCTTAGATGTACGTGGCTGGCGCCTTAGCCGATTGAGCCACAGGCACCAAGCCTCTTTTTCCTCTTAAGATAATGATCAAGGGTGGCGCCCGTGGCTCACTGGGTAGGGCACCAGCCCCATATACCAAGGCAGGTTCAAACCCAACCCCAGCCAAACTGCAACAAAAAAAATAGCCATGCGTTGTGGCAGGCACCGGTAGTCCCAGCTACTTGGGAGACTGAGGCAAGAGAATTGCCTAAGCCCAGGAGTTGGAGGTTGCTGTGAGCTGTGATGCAACAGCACTCTACTGAGGGTGACAAAGTGAAACTCTGTCTTTACAAAAAAAAAAAAGATAATGGTGAAAATACAGTGAGATCCTGTGTAGTCAGGCTATTGCCCACCTCTGAGGTCTCACTTTCACACATTTCCTGTACTTCTCTTTCTTCTAGCCACACGGCTTTTTTTTTTTTTTTTGAGACAGTCTCACTATGTCACCCTTGGTAGAGTGCTATGAAATCACAGCTCACAGCAGCCTCAAACTCCTGGGCTCAAGTGACTCTCTTGCCTCAGCCTCCTGAGTACTGGGACTACACGCACCCACCAGAGCACCCAGCTATTTTCTTGTAGTTGTCATTGTTATTTGGCAGGCCCAGGCCAGGTTCAAACCCACCGGCCCTCATGTATGTAGCCAGTGCCCTAGCCACTGAGCTATAGGCGCCGAGCCCACATGGCCTTTTCTCAAGTCTTCACAGACATAGTATTTACTTCTGTCTCATAGCTTTTGTCCATGATGTTCCCACTAACACTTTGATAGGTAATTCCCACTCATCCTTAAGATTCCAACTTTATCCTGCATCTTCGTCAAAGGTAACTGGCTTCCCAGACCAGTTACCTCCCCCTATTATTCACTCTAATTACACTATCCATCTCTCTTCCTGGGATATAATAAGTTGAATTTCACATTTATTTGTCTGGTTATTTTATTAATATCTTTCTAACCCACTAGACTTTTTTTTTTTTTTTTTTTGAGACGGAGCCTCAAGCTATCCCCCTGGGTAGAGTGCTATGGCATCACAGCTCATAGCAATCTCCAACTCCTGGGCTCAAGCGAGTCTCCTGCCTCTGCCTCCCAAGTAGCTGGGACCACATGCACCCACCACAACACCCGGCCATTTTGTTTTTGGTTGCAGCCATCATTGTTGTTTGGCGGGCCCGGGCTGGGGATTCGAACCCGCTACCTCAGGTGTACGT
>CAUYQV010018414.1:0-35864 GCA_963574575.1 Galagoides demidoff
AAAAAAAAAAAAAAGATCCTCTCTCCCTCTTCTCTTTCTTTCTCTGTGCCCAGGAGTGCTGAAACGGAAGGCCTGTGTCCAGGGGCTCCCTAGTGCTCTGGCTTCCTGTTGGTTTGGGCCAGTTGGAGTCATGGTTAGAAGGTGAGAGGGAGAACCCAACTCTTGTCCTGTGAAGTACCAGGCACTTTAGCCTGTGGCATCAGCCTTGCTCACAGCACCTCAAACTCCTGAGCTCAAGCAATGCTCCTGTTTCAACCTCCCCAGTAGCTGGGACTATAGGTGCCTGCCAAGATGCCCAGCTAATTTTCCTATGTTTAGTAGCAACAGGATCTCACTTTTTCTCAGACTGGTTTTGATCTTCTGAGTTCAAGGATCCTCTGGCCTTGGCCTCTGAGTGCTAGGATTACAGGCACTACACCTGGCTAACATCACCTTTTCTTATTAGACACCCTGGCCATGTGGCTACCCTCTTCAAGTTCTGGTAACAAACTTTCCTCCCCTTTACAGTCAAGCAGAGGTGGGCTTATAGTTGTACTGACTCTGGGAACATCCATCCACCTATTGTGGTTTCCCCTAAACTTGAAATTTTTGTCCCTAATTAAATTCTCTTCATTTATCCAGCTTCAGCATGCCATCACATCCTGTCAGTGATCCTAACTGGCACCACAGGAGTAAGGGTGATTTCTAAAAGAAAACTTTTTTTTATACTTTTTCCTAAATTCGTTTTGGTTTTTTCCAAATTTTTCACACTGATGATTATTTTTTGGTTTTGAATTTTTTAAATGTCATCAAGAAACATTATGCAAATCCTTTTGTTGAAAGTCATCTGAGCAACTAGTGTTCTAAGGGACATGTTTTAGGAAATGTGGCACATCACGTCTAGGAGGTGCTCCTTAAATTTGTAACGTATCTCTGAGTAGTGTGAGGGGAGCTTCTTTCTTCTACTCTTCCTATATAGTACGCATTTTTACAATGTGAGTATCATTTTTACAAAAAAAGATAAACTTTAAGAATAAAATTCTGCCCTCAACAAGTTACAAGTAAGGAAAGGTATATTAAAGAAAAAAAAAGAGGATGAGCACTGTGGCTATAAACCTAGCACTCTGAAAGGCTGAGGTGGGCAGATCCATTGAGCTCAGGAGTTGGAGACCAGCCTGAGCAAAAGTGAGTTTTTTCTCTACTAAAAATAGGAAAAACTAGTCAGGTGTGGTGGCATGCACTTGTAGTCCCAGCTACTCTGGAAGCTGAGGCAAGAGGATCTCTTGAGCCCCAGGGTCTGAGGTTGCTGTGAGTTATTATGCCACAGCACTCCATTGAGGGCGAAAAAGTAAGACTCTGTCTCAAAAAAAAAAAAAAAGAATAAAATTCTGGGCTGGGCATGTAATACCAGCACTCTGGGAGGCCAAGGCAGGAGGATCTCTTGAGGCCAAGAGTTCAGGACCATACTGGGCAACATAGTGAGACCCATGTCTCTACAAAAAAATGTGAAAATTACCCAAGCCTGCTGAGTGTGGTGGTTCATGCCTGTAATCCTAGCACTCTAGGAGGCCGAGGCAGGTGAATTGCTTGAGCTCAGGAGTTTGAGACCCTGTCTCTATTAAAAATAAAAAAATTAGCCAGGCATCTTGACAGGCACCCGTAGTCCCAGCTACTTGGGAGGCTGAGGCAAGGGGATCACTTGAACCCAAGAGATTGAGGTTGCTGTGAGCCACAATGACTCTATGGCACCGCCCAGGGCCACAGAGGGGAGGGGAGGGGAGAGGGGAGGAGGGGAGTAAAGGGGAGAGAAGGGGAGGGGAGGGGAGGGGAGGGGAGGGAAGGGAAAGGAGACTTTCTCAAAAATAAAAAAAATTACCCAGGCTTGGTAGCAGGAGCCTGTAATTGCAGCTACTCAGTAGGTTGAGGTAGGAGGATTGCTCAAGCACAGGGTTTAAGGTTACAGTGAGCTATGACTGCACTACTGCACTCCTGCATTGGCAACACAGTGTAAGACCTTATCTCAAAAATAAATAAATAAATTTATTTTTGGAAGAAATGTGGATATTTTAACACTTAAAAGCAGAGTTCAGTTGGCTCAGCGCCCATAGCACAGTGGTTACAGCACCAGCCACATGCACCAAGGCTGGTGGGTTCGAATCCTGCCTGGGCCAGCTAAATGACAATGACAACTGCAACAAAAAAATATCCAGGCATTGTGGTGGGCGCCGTAGTCTCAGCTACTTGGGAGTCTGAGGCAACAGAATCACGTAAGCCCAAGAGTTGGAGGTTGCTGTGCGCTGTGACAGCACAGCACTCTACCAAGGGTGACATAGTGAGACTCTGTTTCAAAAAAAAGCAGAGGTCAGTTAACTTTTTCTATAAATATCCAAATAATAAATGTTTTAGTGTTTGCAGGCCAAGAGGCAGAAGCATAATAGTATGTAAGTACTTATACAACAAGAGAGAAAACAAACTTCCACAACATTTTTATTGACAAAATTCAAAATATAATAAATTGAGTGCAATATTTTTAGATGGGTCTACTAATGAGAATAATGGAATTCCTTTTTTGGAAATAATATGTCACTTATTTGGGGTTCAGTGTTAGTGTTTACTATCATCCAAACAGGACTGCAAATGGTCATCTGTTAATGCTTTTATGTAATGAGATTTTATATATTGTCCTTGAAAATGTCTTTACATTAATCCATAAGCATATGATTTTAATTGAGCCTGGGAGGAATTTTTTCTTTTTTTGAGACTGAGTCTTACTCTGTTGCCCCAAGATAGTGTGCCACAGCATCAGTCTAGCTCAGGGGTCCTCAAACTTTTTAAACTGAGGGGCCAGTTCACTGTCCCTCAGACCATTGGAGGGCCAGACTATGGGCCCTAGGATTAGTCGGCTGCTAAGCAGGACAGGCAGCGGCAGCAAAAACACCTGGCGGGGCTGGATAAATGTCCTAGGTGGGGTGCATGTGGCCCGTGGGCCGTAGTTTGAGGAAGCCTGGTCTAGCTCAAGGCAACCTTGGACTTCTAGGTTCAAGCAATCCTCCTGCCTCCACCTCCTAAGTAGCTGGGACTACAGGTGCCTGCCAGAAAGCATGGGTAATTTTTTAAATTTTAGTAGAGATTGGGGGAGTCTCACTCTTGCTCAGGCTGGTCTCAAACTCCTGAGCTCAAGGGATCCTCCTACCTTTGCCTCCCAGAGTGCTAGGATTATAGGTGGTGAGCCACATCCCCCAGCCTTGAAAGGCATTCATATACTTAGATTCTTCTCTTCATATTTACCCTTTAGTGTATCATTACATTGCAGATTAATCACTTCTTTTTCTTGAGACAGAGTCTCAAGCTGTTGCCTCGGGTGAGAGTGCAGTGGCATCACAGCTCACAGCAACCTCCAACTCTTGGGCTTAAGCAATTCTCTTGCCTCAGCCTCCCCAGTAGCTGGGACTGCAGGCACCCGTCACAACGCCTGGCTATTTTTTGGTTGTGGTTGTCATTGTTGTTTGGCAGGCCTGGGCTGGATTTGGACCTGCAAGCTCTGGCGTATGTGGCTGGCGCCTTAGCTGCTTGAGCTACAGGCATGAGGCAGATTAATTACTTCTAATTAAAGGTTAGAGGGAAGCTCTTCATTTGTAAGGTTAAATGAATTTTGAAATATGGAACCATCTTTTCTACTTGCACTGATGTTTGACATACTGCTAGAACTATAGTTTGAGCTCACATATTATCTCTACTGCAAATTTATGTGGAAATAAAGATCTTGCTTTTGTTTTGACAACACAGGAAATACATTAAAAAGCTTCATAATTGGGCCTCTTGAGTCTTAAAAAAAAAGGAAAAAAGAAGTTTCATGTTGTAAGTCAAAGTTAGTTGTTGAAATGACTTCATCACAATACAAATTTCACATATAATCACCTTGTAATTTTAAGTAGAATTCATTAAGAAACACTGTCAAGCAACCAACTTCATTTCTGTGGAACCACAAGTTAATAGACATCTTCTATCCAATCAGTCACTTTTAAAACAAATCCTTAACAATGAACACACATCTCTGAAAACATGGTTTTTAAATATTGTCTGTGCATGCTTTAACATGTATTTTTTTAATCCTAACATTGTGTCATAAATGAAAAGATAACAGAGAATTTCTTATATGTGGGCAAAATACACAAATGTTCAGTAGTAACCTGTAATATATTTTTCATAATCCAAGTTCCAAGTTTACAAAAACAATTTTGGAACTTCAGTTATTGTTAGCCAGTGGACAGTCTTTTTCCTGCTCCACAATTGAAGAAGTCAATTTTTTTTTTTTTTGAGACAGAGCCTCAAGCTATTCCCCTGGGTAGAGTGATGTGGCATCACAGCTCACAGCAACCTCCAACTCCTGAGCTCAAGCGAGTCTCCTGCCTCAGCCTCCCAAGTAAGTAGCTGGGACCACAGGCTCCTGCCACAACGCCAGGCTACTTTTTTGCTGTTGCTGTTGCAGCCGTCATTGTTGTTTTGGCGGGCCAGGCTGGATTTGAACACGCCACGTTAGGTGTATGTAGCTGGCACCTTAGCCACTTGAGTCACAGGCGCCGAGCCAGAAGTCAATATTTTTAAAAGCGCCATCCAAGTTGTTTGGGGGCTTGCTCTGCATTGCTACTAGACAAGAAGACCTGAAACTTGGTTTGCCTTTCAGCAGCAGGATTTTAGTTGGTATCTAGTGGTCATCACTTCCTTTTTCTCCTTGGATAACTGACACAAGACAGAAAGACGGCTCCTGATACCCTGAAGCTCCATTTCAGAAGCTGCATTAGGTTGGTATTTCCTAATATGTGATAAGGCTCGTGCAGCCCCCACATTTTTATACAGTTCTCCTTAATACACCCATGTCAGCAGAGCTGCCCCTTAAGCTTGGAACTCTTCCTCCCACGTGACTAGAGAATAGCAAGCCAAAGCCCCACGCCAGGTCTTTGGTCTTTCCTAAGAATCACTCTGATAGGAGAAAAGTGTTGGGGGAACGACACCTGAACCTGTGCGTGGGCACATTTAAGATGCTGAAAACCCACCTCAGCTCCTGTATCATTTTGCTCAGGGCCAGCCTGAAGTAAGAATTGCTTTTCCTCTGGTCAGTTCCTAGTTTTGCCACCATCATCCTTACACCTTAAATTCCCTGTAAGTATATTCTCCCCTGAACTGAGCTGAGTGAATCTGATAGGCACCGCAGTGCCCCCTTTTGCCACGACAGAGAGGCGAGCAGCTGCGAGTGTGTGCCCGCCGCCTCGCCACTCTCCCAGCAAACTCCCCAGAGCCCGGGTTTCGGACAGAGGCCGTGAGCTCGGAAAGGGTCTCCAGGCGGAGCGCTCCCGTAGCACGCAGGGCCGCCGGGAAGTGGGCGGAGAGGAGCTTGTGCCGGCGGGGCGGGGCGGGGCGGAGCCCGGACCGCGGGAGTTGCCTCTGCGGGCTGGCACCCTGAGCAGCCGGCCGCATGGCTGGTGTCGCGGGGGCCCACCGCGCACTGACGTTCAGATGCTGGGACCAACATGGTGTATATCCCCGGAAAGGGGAGCGTGGCCCCCTCCCTGTGTGGCCCCAGCGATGAACCGGGAGCACCCACCCCGCGGGGAAGAAGGCAGGGAGGGTCAGGCCGCGCTGTCTCTTTAAGACCGTGTGTCTGCTAACACCGACGGTAAGAAACCTGGCCAGGAAAAACCCTGAGGAGGAATGACGGGTGCCTGGTTTGATATGGATAGGTGGGTGAGAGTACAAATCTCTGAGTGTGGAATCTAGGAAAGTTATAAATGGGGAGGGGAAGACTCTGCTTTGAGCCAAAGCCATCAGGTACCTTGTACATTTTAACAGTTGCTGGAGAGAGCCCTGAGACTAAGCAAGACCAAATTCCTAAGGGAGGAGAGTCCCTCACCTGGCTTCAGCATCCATACAACAGGTACAGTCCTTCATGAATCTTGGTAAACGCAGTAGCTTGGCAGTTATTGGGGTGAATCCCAGAAGCTTTATGCTTCAGCGGTGAGTGAGAAGGCAGAGAAACTGCAGACCACTGCTAAGTAGGCTTCTGGCACCTGGTTCTGCAGGTGGTTTCCTGGGCTGAGAAGTGGAGCTAGCTCACCCACCTATGGAGGACCCAGTAGCTCCCTTAAGACCTCAGAAAGCACGGGAGTAAGTAGCTGGTGGCACTGTGCCTCTCTGGCACCCACTGAACGGAGGGGGAAAGGCTGAGAGTTCTGATGACTCTAGGTGAACAGAAGGAAGATTGTGAAGTCACAGAGGAAGTGGGGTGCTACAGTTGAAGTCTGGGGCTGGCTGCCTGGAGAGAAGAAAGGTGCTGCCCAGGCAGACTCAGTGCTCTCTGCCTGTGGAAGGGAGCCTCTGGGATCAGCAGGGCATATCTGGTGCCCCTGGTGGACTGATGAGTCGGGTGAGGCCACCCTACCACAAAGGTCCCCCTCCCCATCCTACACAGGAATGAAAAGAACCCCATGTCCACCCTCTGGAAGCCTAAATACCACCCACACCATGTGGAAGGAAAGCAGTAGAGAGACTGAGTGGCACATCCTGCTGTCCCCCCTTTCTCCCAAACCTCCTCCCAGGTAGACTACTCTTGCTCTGTCCAAGCCCAGCTCTGTGAGCTTTGAGTAGTTGACTTCCAGGATTTGGGGTACCAGGGCTCTGGGGAATATGCACTGGAGAGCAGATGAGTCTGGAAGATCACCACTGACTCCCACCCTCCTACTTCTCCAGATGCAGAGGCCTCCATGGCTGTGGTAAGCCTGCTGTTCTTGGCAGTAATGTATGTTGTTCACCACCCCTTGATGGTCAGTGACCGGATGGACCTGGACACACTAGCCAGAAGTCGACAGCTGGAGAAGCGAATGAGCGAGGAGATGCGCCAATTAGAGATAGAGTTTGAAGAGAGAAAGCGTGCAGCTGAGCAGAAGCAGAAAATAGAGAACTTCTGGAGAGGAGATACATCCGATGACCAGTTAGTGCTGGGAAAGAAAGACATGGGGTGGCCATTCCAGTCCGACAGCCAGAAGGGGCCTCTAAGCTGGATGCTGGGAAACATATGGAACGCTGGCCTCGTTTGCCTTTTTCTTGTCTTTGAACTCCTGCGACAGAACATGCAGGATGAGCCGGCCTTTGATTCCAGCAGTGAGGAGGAGGAGGAAGTCCGTGTTGTGCCCTTGACCTCTTACAACTGGCTCGCTGACTTCCCCACCCAGGAGGCCCTGGACACCTTTCACAAACATTTTGTCCACAGTGCCATCCGTGATCTGCCCGCCACCTGTGAGTTTGTGGAGAGCTTTGTGGATGATCTCATTGAGGCTTGTCGGGCACTCAGTCGCCGGGAGTCTCACCCACAGTTGGAGGACTGCCTGGGCATCGGGGCTGCCTTTGAGAAATGGGGAACCCTCCACGAGACTCAGAAATTTGATATCTTGGTGCCCATTGGCCCACCTCATGGCACTATGTTTGTCCTAGAGATGAGGGATCCAGCCCTAGGTCGCCGCTGTGGCCGTGTGCTGGTGGAGACAGAATGCATGTGCAAGCGGGAGAAACTCCTAGGGGATGTGCTATGCCTGGTACACCACCACAGGGACCACTCAGTGGTCTTAGGGAAGTGCAGCACCTCTGTCAAGGCAGCTCTCTGCACTGGCTTCCACCTGGATGTGTACAAGACCATGCAGTGGTTCCGGAACTTGGTGGGCAATGCCTGGGCCCTTGTGGCCCACAAGTATGACTTCAAACTCAGTCTCCCACAATCTACCACCTCCTGCAAGCTCAGGCTGGACTATCCCTCAGGCCGCTTTCTTTCAATCCACTTGATCCTGGGGGTGCAACGGGAAGATACTTTGGTCTACCTGTTGAGTCAGGCTCCTGACCTGGAACAGCTCACCAGTGTAGACTGGCCTGAGTCCTTTGCAGCCTGTGAGCACTTGTTCCTGAAGATGATAGCGCGTTTTGCACCAGACAACACCTGTCACCTCAAGTGCCTCCAGATCATTTTAAGTCTCCATGAACATCAGAATTTACCTGACGGAGCATCCCACCCCATCCTCACCTCTTACCACTTCAAAACAGCCCTCATGCACCTGTTGCTTCGGCTGCCCCTAAAAGACTGGCAGCACAACATGCTCTCTCAGCGTCTCCAGGACATTCTCTGGTTCTTGGGTCGTGGCCTCCAGCAAAAGTCCCTCCATCATTTCCTCATTGGTAACGCTTTCCTGCCCCTGACCATCCCGATCCCTAAGACATTTCGGAATGCTGAGCCTGTCAATCTCTTCCAACACCTGGTGCTAAACCCCATGGCACATTCCCAGGCCGTGGAAGAGTTTCACAACCTTCTGACCCAGGTAAAAACTCTGCCCCGTGCCCCACTGGCTGTGGCACCTTAATGTAAAGGCCATTAAAAAAATGGGAGAAAGTATTTCTGGTTCCTAAGGCTGCAAAAGAGTTTATTTTTCAGATGTATTAGCAGTATATGTGACCTTCACCTCGCCATTTGGGGCTATGATAGATTAAGATACTTGAAGGAGGCTTGGTGCCTGTAGCTCCGAGGGCGCCAGCCATGTACACTGGAGCTGAAGGGTTCAAACCCAGCGTGGACCTGCCAAACAACAATGACAATTACAACAACAACAAAAATAGCTGAGTGTTGTGGCAGGTGCCTGTGGTTCCAACTACTTGGGAGGCTGAGGCAAGAGAATTGTTTAAGCCCAAGAGTTTGAGGTTGCTGTGAGCTGTGATGCCATGGCACTCTACTGAGGGCAACACAATGAGACTCTGTCTCAAAAAAAAAAAAAAAAGACACTTGAAGGAGTGTGTGAAATGGTCATGAGGATGGATGCAGGGCCTAATCAAGGAAGGGTGAGTCTTCTCAGGCTTTCTTCCTTTGACTTAACTTTCATCACAACCCAAAAAAGGTCCAGGGAAATGGATGTTATGGTAGAATTTTGCTGCTAAGGAGTTGAAATCCAGGGGGCCTGTGAAGTTGTGTCTTTGTATTAACACTGGAAGCAAAGGAGAACTGCATAACACCTCCATTCCATGCTATTCCTTTTTGTGAATGACTCCCAATGTGTTCCTTGTGAATTGGTTTACTCGAACTGTTAGCTTAATTCCCATTCAAGCAGAGGGCACTCCATTTTATTCCAAATACCATGTACTGTCACCGGCAACTTTTCTTAATTTTAGGTTCTAATTTTTCAGACCATCCCTATTTTGAAAATATAATCAAGGTGTTTATTCTCTATTTTCTTGATTTAGCCCATTTAAAAATGCCAATATAGCTGCTTTTATGCATTTGGAAAAACTCCAGTATTACATAAATTATTTATTAACATTGATTCACAAATACTAAGTCAATAGTGACCTGTCTCATAATTGAGATAATATGTTTACTATAATTAATGAAATAGCCAACATTTAATGACCTTTTTAATGCCTGGAAACAACATTATTAAAAAAGGACATCATTCTTTTTGAGGCTCTAAGATGAACAATTACTTTGTTTCTGAGGAGGAGCCACTTGTTTGTTAAATGGAAAGAAGATTTAGCTACCATGTATACCTATACTTTTTCCCAGTCTGGTCATGCCTTTGTATTTTCTTTTCAAAGATGACAAAGAGATTACTTGAACTATGTTTGTGGTTTTGAAAAGAGAGGTCATCACAATCCAGGCTCATTGCCAGGGCTGGGCAGGAAGGGATTATGAAGCAGTCCAACTCTAACAAAATTGTGATTCTAGAGATATGGATGGTGTATTTTTTCCTTCTTACAAAACCTGGGGCATGCTTAGGTGGAGTGTTAAGAAATGCAAGTATAGTTATGGGTGTGGTTGTTTTGGAAATACCAATGCTGTTCTACCTAGCACTGCCAGGAAGATCTACTGGGGAAGAAAGTCTGTCCCCATAGAACTTGACCTCAAGGGGGATCAGATGCTGGCCTGTATGGGCTTCAGTTGTAGAATACAACCCATATCCCCCAAAATAAAATAAATTAAAAGTGTCCCAGAAGCTGATGCTAATCAGTGTTCCGGGTTCCTACTGCACAATAGGTCCTGTGTTCTCCTGTCGTCTGAGGAATTCATTAGGTACTACTTTCAAGATAAGATGCAATGATGGTTGACTCTATGCTAGTAGGATTTGGGGTTTTAAAAAATCCACTTTTTTTTTTGTTTAGAAAATCATTTAATGGTATTCCAGTTACAATTCAATAAAGGAGACTATTTTCTGTATACATTGGAATCTATGCAATAACACACTCAGCAGATCAACATTCTCACATGCCTGTTCCCAAGAAGTTCATGTTACCCTGAGGATAGCTCTATCTAGTATGTCCTTGTATTTCTTAATTTACCTTGAACCAGTCTGCCTGTGGTTTCCCAGTGGCATGGCCAGCAGCCAGGAAAGAATAATTCAAAATGTTAAGAAACATTTATGTTATTAATTTTCAAAATAGCCAAATTAAAAGATCTCAGTAACTACAAACAACATGCATAAACTCTAGAAGTCTGCTCAAGTAGAAAGGTGATGTGATTTCTAGTACTACGTGAGTGTTTCTAGTCTAATAGGAGACAAGAAAGAAAATGTAAAGTTATGAGTGGGCAGAAGATTACAAAGGGAACAGTCAGCAAAGCTTGGGTGGGGCAGAGGGTACAAAAAAGAACATAGAAAAAACAAGTAGTAATGGAAGGAACAGACCTGTAGTGCTCTGGGAATACTCTTACAATTAAAGGGGAAACCTCTCCAAAGAGGAAGCTAAGCTTTATTCTAAAACAAAACCTGGCTAGCCCCCAGGATATAGCAGCAGTTATATAATGGGAATACTTAGTGTTTGCTAAGCATTGCCAAGGGTCTGGGCACTGTTCTGCTTTACATCTAGTAATACAATCTTCACACTATAACCTGTGCATATAAGGATACTGAGGCAAAGAAAGGATATGTATAACATCTCCAAAATTACATAGCTAGTAAGTGACAGAGCCTGGAGGAAAGTACCTGCCATACTGACCTTTCAGAGTGGTCTTTGGAATAAAACAAGATACAAGTGTTGGGCAGGCCCAGGCAGGGTTCGAACCCATCAGCTCTGGTGTATGTGGCTGGTGGGTTCGAACCCAGCCCAGGCCTGCCAAGTAACAATGACAACTACAACCAAAAAATAGCCAGGCATTGTGGAGGGTGCCTGTACTTGGGAGGCTGAGGAAAAAGAATTGCTTAAGCCCAAGAGTTGGAGGTTGTTGTGAGCTGTGACACCACAGCACTCTGCGAAGGGCAACATAGTGAGACTCTGTCTCCAAAAAAAAGATACAAGTGTTAAAGTGCTTTGAAAAGTAAAAAGCACTATATTAATTTTTAAGGGTAGGATGTTATTGTTTAGAAATTCTAGAAGACAGAAATTATTGGTTCTTAGCCCAGTCTCCATGAGGTTGGAATTTCCCATGACATATAAAAATTAAAGGTATTTGTTTAAGGGCCAAATTGAATGCAAAGCCGTCAACTACATGCCCATTGAATCCCAGTGACTTGATGGTTTATATCAGGAACTGCATTATGAAATAAGCCAGCTGGAGTTTGGAAGATCAGGGCAAATTTATAGCCCATAGATTGCTTGTTCAGGTAGCCAATGGAGTTACCTGTTCCTCACATAAACAAAAGCTGTTTTTCACTTATTTGGGGCATTAAAATCCCTGTGAGGGTGACTCCAGTAACTCCAAGTAGTAGGGAGGGGTCCCACTAGTTTACTTTTGTACAGACTGAGCTTTGCAAACCACTGATACCACTGATGAGTCATTCACTCTTTGGGTACCCTCTATAGTGCTAACCCCCAAAACAAAGATAGCTCTGCTTTCCTGCACAGGAAGCTCAAAGCAGTCAGCTTAGGTAAAGCAGTCAGCTTAGGCTTAGGCTGCTCCATTATCCCCACAGAACAGCCTTAGGCCTCACCCAGTGGATCACCTAGTAGCCTTCCTCTCCCAAGGGTTCCAAGCTAATTTTTCAGAGGTTCACAATTCAGGGCCACCTACCATCCTTCCAACCCTTGCTGCACTTCGCACACCCAAGGAATCCCGAGGCTCACACTTGTTCCCATTCTCGTCCCTCAGATGCACTCAGCAGAGAACAAGTGAGGGAGATGACAGGACCCTAGCATATGTGGAGCCCAAAAGCTTGCAGGGAGTTTAATCTATTACCTAATTCATAATAGTGAAGTGGTTATTGTCATCCCCCTTATATGAGATAGATGGGAAGAAAATGAGACCAAGAAACATTAACATGCCCAACCAAGGATTAAACTTGCCTTCTAACTGTACTCATTCAGCACATATTTAAGTGCTTATTGGCTGCATCCAGGGCCTGCATCGGGTACTGGGAAACAATGGTGAGCATACACAACTTCATTCTCATGGAGATGATAGTCTGTGGAGAAGATAGACATGAAATAGTCACCCTGGTGCATGTAAAATTGCAATCGAAGCTTCCATTAAGGAAACTTGTGCACATATCAAAGAAGGTCTCTTTGAGGATAAGGGAAGCTAAAACCTAAATGGCGCTGAGAGTGATCGTGGGGATAAAGAGGATCCGTGGTGGAGGAGTGCTCATGTGCAGTGGTCCTGTGGTGGGAGGAGGGCCTAAGGAGGGGTCTGAAGAAGGCCCAAGTGACTCAGGGTAGGAAGCAAGGGGAGGCAAGGTTAAAGATAAGGCCTGAGAGGCTGCAGGGGTCCAGGGAGAAGGCAGATCCTGCAGGCCCTGATAGGACCTTCAGAACTTCCCAGAGCAATGAACCTTTGAAGAGTTTTAGACTTCTGGAAGTAGTAGGGGACAAGTGGAAGTGACAGCTCAGATTTGTACCAAATACCACTCTGGATCCAATAAGATAGGGTCAGAGCAGGCCAGTGGAAGAAAAGGAGGCAGAATTGAGTTTAGGAGGTAAAGAGTGCTGCATTGGATGTTGAGAGAAGGGGGGAGGGAGCCATCTAGGATGACTCCTGAGTTTTTGGGTAGCTGGTGGTATCATTCCCTGAGGTGAAGAACCCTGTTGAACTCCTTTTCTTTCCTCTATCCCCCACTGCCTTACACTAAAGATTTGAAAGTGGTCACTGGAGGAATAAGTTCACATGAACAATAAATAGGTTTGTGACCTAAAAATGAAATCTTGATACTCCCTGCCCCTGCCAACGTAATGGACCCCTCTTGGCCAAGGGGATGCCAGAAAAATACCTTAAAACTCAGATGCCAGCCAGGACAGAATGGGAGGTGTAAAACAATTAAACATGCTTGTTTTCTCTTCATAAATATTCATGACCCTACCTACTACTGCTTGTTAAATATGTATATTTAGCCACCTACTTAGTATAAAATTCTGTTCCCTTTTATCTCTCCTTTGAAACAGTGTTCTGCCTTGTGGCTGGAACAAGTGTTTTCCAACTTGTCAGAATGGCCACTGTGAGCTGAGAACCGGAGAACACTCTCCTTTTTCCAAAGTATAAACTTCCTGGGGTTTTCTTGTCTTTTTTTTTTGAGGCAGAGTCTCACTATGTCGCGCTGGTAGTGCTACAGCATCACAGTTCACAGCAACCTCAAACTCTTGGGCTTAAGCGATTGTCTTGCCTCAGCCTCCCAAGTAACTGGCACTACAGGCACCCAGCTATTTTGTTGTTGTTGCAGTTGTCATTGTTGTTTGGCAGGCCCGGGCCGGGCTCGAACCTGCCTGTTTTGGCTGGTGCCCTACTCATTTATCTATAGGCCCCAAGCCCTCCTGGGTTTGTTTTTTTTTTTTTTTTGCAGTTTTTGGCCGGGGCTCGGTTTGAAACCACCACCTCTGGCATAATGGGGCTGGCACCTTACTCCTTTGAGCCACAGGCACTCCCCCCTCTGGGTTTTTTAATAGGTTTAAAAAGTGGTTTCAACGAAGGGTGGTACTTTTTGATTGCCAAAATGACTGAGTGGTACCGATGGCATTTAGTGGGCAAATGGTGTCAGGGCTGCTAAAGGGTCCTACAAAGAGAGCAAGCGTCCTCCATGTCAAGATGGTCTCATCTAGATGACAATAGTGCTGTCGAGGAAAAACACCTTTTTTTTTGTAAAGACAATCTCACTTTGTCACCCTTGGTAGAGTGCCGTGGCATCACACAGCTCACAGCAACCTTCAACTCCTGGGCTTAAGCGATTTTCTTGCCTCAGACTCCCGAGTAGCTGGGACTACACGCCCAGCTATTTTTTGGTTGCAGGTCAGCTGGGGCTGGGTTTTGAACCCGCCACCCTTGGTATATGGGGCCAGCGTCCTACTCACTGAGCCACAGGCGCCGCCCGAAAAATACTATTAAAGATGTCAGATGGATGCATTATAAGATAGATGTTCTAGGGAATATTGAGAGAGTTGCCTTGGCCTTCTTGCTGTAATTCAGTCTGAGGTCAGATGAAACTGGATGGAGAGGCAGCATTTTTTACACTTCTACTTTTTCCCACCTTTTTTGGAAGGGGAGGGGTAGTTTCCATGAAACTTTTCACAAAAGTCTGAATAAAAATGATGGTCTTCATTTTAAAAAGGCACATACAACATTTTGCATCCGTCCTTCCCCACCTGGAACGCTTCTCATTCTCAGGTCGGCTCCCTCTCACCTGGCTCCCACACCCCTCCCATGTTTTTAGCGTTTTGCTTCCTTCACAAAAGAGGTCTGTAGGAGAAATGAACATCGTTTTCTTCGTAATCTGCCTCCCCATCAGAAAGTAAATTCCACCGCAGAAGAACCCCCTGTCCGCCCTGCTCGATTCTGGGTCCCCAGGGCCTAATTCCGCGTCTAGGAATGAGGGGGTTCCCATACTATGGGCTGGGCTAGGCGCCCTCTACCCGAGACATTTCACTTGTGCCATGTCTGGAGTTGCTCTTTCCCGCGGAGAACCGAGGTGGTCTGCGCAGGCGCGCGCTGGCCCCACCCCCCCCGACGACGTCACACGGCCGTTACGACGCTCAGGTTTCTCAGCGCGCGCGATTTAAAACCAGCTCCGAAGAGGCCGAAGGCGACATGAGACCTCCTAGTCCAGGTGAGGCCGGGGGATGTGGGAGTCGTGGCGGGAAAGGTCCAGAACAAAGCAGTGTTTCGGCCCGGTCGGCCTGAGCGGGGAGAGCGGATATGTTTGGTTCGGTTCTTGACCCGCCAGCTGAGAGCCGAGGCTGTTGGGGGGGTGGGGGGGAAGGGAGGGGAGGATAGGCGGGGCGGGGCGAGGGGGCGCTCCGCCAATCAGGACCTGGCTTCGGCTGGCGTCGGATGCCCTGGCAGGGCTGGTGCATCTCCCCAGTCCCTGGATGGTGTGTGGGGCGGCTGCTACCCAAGACTCCTACAGCATGCTTGGTGTCTCTTCATTTAAAAAGGTGGTGTTCCTGGAATAGACATTGGTGGAAGCTTTGTGGTTACCGCTATATGCTTGGTATGCCCACATTTGTTTTCACATTCAAAAGTATTCCGCCTTTGGGCCAGACTATCAGGTGCAACGATATAATAAAGAACAAAATAGATACGATCTCTGTATTCTTGGAGTTCGGAGTTGAGGAGGCAGACAGTAAACAAACGAAAAAACAGATGAGATTGAGTTGTGATTGAAAATAGCAGACTCCTGGGCGGCGCCTGTGGCTCAGTGGGTAGGGCGCCGGCCCCATATATTGAGTGTGACGAGTTCAAACCGGGCCCCGGCCAAACTGCAACAAAAAATAGCCAGGCATTGCGACAGGCGCCTGTAGTCCCAGCTACTTGGGAGGCTGAGGCAAGAGAATCGCCTAAGCCCAAGGAGTTGGAGGTTCCTGTGAGCTGTGACACCATGGCACTCTACTGAGGGCAATAAAGTGAGACTCTGTCTCTACACACACAAAGAAGAAAGAAAATAGCAGAATCCTTTGGGAGTTCAGGAAAGATCTTTAACCACAGACTGTAGAACGTGTTTCCAGGCACAAGGAACAAGTGCAAATGTGAGGCAAGAAAGATCCTGGCCTGAGGTAGGACCTGACCACAACATTGTGACTAAGTGTAGTGAGTGAGCTCTGACAGGTAGGGCAGGGCTTGGTATTATTCCTTGGAAAGAGGTCTAGCAATTGAATTATATTTGGACGTGGAAAGTGAGACTTTATTATTATTATTATTATTACCACTTGCATAAGAGTTTGGCACTCAGGTGAGTGACATGGGCCCCTCGAGCCAGTGACCTATTGACTGAGAAATAATTTTGGACATCATTTATCATTTACATCATAAAACTGGAAATGGGTGAGAACACCAGGAAGACCTTGTAGAGAGTACTCCTAGGACCAACATTTAAAAGTTGGATAGACGACCAGCCGTATTGGCTCATGCTTGTAATCCTAGCACTCTGAGAGGCTGAGGCTAGTGGATTGCTTGAGCTTATGAGTTGGAGACCAGCCTGAAGCAAGAGTGAAACCCCATCTCTACTAAAAATAGAAAAACGATCTGGGCTTTGTGGCACATGCCTGTAGTCCCAGCTACTTGGCAGGCTGGGGCAAAAGGATTTCTCAAGCTCAAGAGTTCGAGGTTGCTATGAGCTATGATGCCATGGTACTTTACCCAGGGCCACAGAGTAAGACTTTGTCTTAAAAAAAATAAAATAAAAATAAATAAATAAAAACTGGATAGAGAAGGAAGAGCTGGAAAAACTCAAAAGAGAGTGGTATCCTAGAAGCCAAGAATGTTTCAAGAAGGGATTAACACCTGTTCAAATGCTGCTGAATCTTAAGAGAAATGAGGCCTGAAAAGTGACCATAGGTTTTGGCAATTGGAAAGCTGTGATGATCTTGACAAGAAAGTTTTCATGAAGTGGTGGGAATTGGAACCAGACCACAGAGGGCTGAAAAAATGAGTGAGAGATGAGGAAGTAGACATAGGAAGTATCTCTAAACCATCTGTTGACTGAATGGATATATAATGTCAAAGGCAAGGAGAGAAATTAGGGAAAGATTCAGAGAATTAAAGCATAATTCTTAATTCCCAAGTTTAGCTTCCCTCTTAGAGAAGTTCCTCCTTCATTGCTTCCTATTTTGGTTAAAGTGTCTTCTCCCAAGGTCCAACTTTTCCTTAACCCTCAGTGTTCACATCCAAATGCAGGTGTCACAAGTCCATTTGATTCTGTTTCTTAAGATGTCTCTTACCTCCTTCCTATTTTTCATTTTTTAAATTTGTTTTGACCTCAAGTAATAGTTATATTAATCATATTCTTCAATTCGAGGGAAACCAGCAGGAGAACATGTTTAAGTGTCTTCTTTTTGATTCCCTTACATCCCTATTCACCACTCCTATTTTTTTCCCTCTCTTATGGGCAACCATTTAGTGTTTATTACTTTATTTTTAATATGTTTTTATAAAATTGTGTGCACATACTCATGTGTATATACATATAGATATAGTTTTGGGGGTGTAATCACCGATCCTGAACCAGTTGAGCTCCATATTATTATTCCTGCTTAGTTGGGGATGAAGTGAATGCTTAGAGTAAATAAAAATTTTACCACCAATAAGTGATGGAGCTTTTTTTTTGAGATAGTCTCTGTTTCTTGGCCTTAGTAGAGTGCTGTGGCATCATAGCTCACAGCAACCTCAAACTCTTGGGCTTAAGTGATTCTCTTGCCTTCCAAGTAGCTGGGGTTACAGGTGCCTTCCACAACGCCCAGCTATTTTTTGGTTACAGTTGCTTAGCTGGCCCAGGCCGGGTTCGAACCCACCACCCTCAGTGTATATAGCTGGCACTGTAACCACTGTGCTACAAGTGCCGAGCCTGGGTTTTTTTGTTTGTTTTTTTTAAAGAGACACAGTGGCACAATCACAGCTCACCTTGAACTTCTGGGCTCAAGAGTTCCTCCCACTTCAGCCTCCCAAGTAGCTAGAACTATAGGCATACACCATCATGCCTGACTAATTTTTAAACATTTTTTGATGGCTAGGCATGGTGGCTCGTGTTGTGCCTGTAGCACTCTGGGTGGCCAGGGCAGGAGGATCACTCGAGTTCAGGAATTTGAGACCAGCCTGAACAAGAGCAAGACCCCCATCTCTGCAAAAATATAGAAAAATTAGCCTGGTGTGATGGTAGGTGCCTGTAGTCCCACTCAGGGAGCTGAAGACAGGAGAAGGATCGCTTGAGCCCAAGAGTTGGAGGCTGCAGTGATCTATGGTGACACCACTGCATTCTAACTCAGGGTATAGAGAGAAACCTTATCTCCTCTCCCTCCAAAATAAATAAATTAATAAATATAGTGTGTATATATACATATATATTTTGCTTGTTTTTGTACCATCATGTTGCTCAATCTGCTCTCAAACTCCTGGCCTTAGGTGATACTCCCACCTTGTTCTCCCAAAGTGCTAGGCTTTTTTTTTTTGAGACAGAGTCTCAAGCTGTGGCCCTGGGTAGAGTGCCATAGCATCACAGCTCATAGCTCACAGCAACCTCAAACTCTTGGGCTTAAGTGATTCTCTTGCCTCAGCCTTGCAAGTAGCTGGGACTACAGGTGCCCGCACAATACCCAGCTATTTTTTGATTGTAGTTGTCATTGTTGCTTGGCAAGCCAGGCTGGAACTGAACCCGCCAGCTCTGGTATATGTGGCTGGCACCCTAACCCCTGAGCTACAGGCACCAAGCCAAAGTGCTAGGCTTATAGGTGTGAGCAATTGCACCCAGCTAGAGCTGGATTTTAAAGCTGGGCCTTCTGATTTCCTAAATCTGGAAACTTTCCCCCAGATCTCTCAGTTCCATCATCTCTCTGTTCCAGTGATCTTGTTTCTTGCTCTTTCATAGGTCATAGCTACTCACTACCTTAGACCTTGTCATTGACAATAGCTGTACCACTGTCATCTCAGTTTTAAGTACATCACTTCTCAATACCACACCCATATCTTTCTAACTCAGTCTCTCTTATTCCTTGACTCTGACAATCTTTTGACTCAGCAGACCTATATTCTTTTTTTTTTTTGAGACGGAGCCTCAAGCTGTCCCCCTGGGTAGAGTGCCATGGCATCACAGCTCATAGCAACCTCCAATTCCTGGGCTCAAGTGAGTCTCTTGCCTCAGCTTCCCAAGTAGCTGGGACCACAGGTGCCCGCCACAACGCCTGGCCATTTTTTGGTTGCAGCCATCATTGTTGTTTGGTGGGCCCGGGCTGGGGATTCGAACCCACCACCTTAGGTGTACGTGGCTGGCGCCTTAGCCGACTGAGCCATAGGTGCTGAGCCAGCAGACCTATATTCTACTACTCTTTTTCACTATCTGTCACCTGAGCCTCTCATGTCCTTATTTCTGTCTTTTTTTAGATAAAATTTTAACAATGCTCTGTACATTCAGAGAAACTTCTCTAGTAACAAACTATAGAAATAAATGATTAACTCAGCACCCATAGCACAGTGGTTACAGTGCAAGCCACATACACCCAAGGTGGCAAGTTCAAACCTGGCCTAGGCCAGCTAACCACCAGTGACAACTGCAACAACAAAAAATAGTCAGGCATTGTAGCGGGCACCTGTAGTCCCAGCTACTTGGGAGGCTGAGGCAAAAGAATCTCTTGAGCCTAAGAGTTTGAGGTTGATGTGAGCTGTGATGTCATGACACTTTACTGAGGGTGACATAGTGAGACTTTGTCTTAAAACAGAAGAAAGAAATGATCCCTGAAAGTATAGTTTTCCTCTTCTTAGCTTACATTCTATGATCAATCAATATAATCACTTTCTGTCATACATCCTTAACCCCCTTGCCCTTCCTCTTCCTTATGTCTGCCTGATAAAAATCACAACCTGATTAATTCCTACTCTGTTCCAGCCCCTGCACACCCGATGGTGGCATGATAAAAACATCCAGAAATGCTGAAGGGTCACAAGACACCCTGAAGCTGCCTGATAGTCATGCTGTATTTCTTGACACATCCTGTCTCCCCTTCACCTAAATGACTGTTTCTTTTTTTAGAAACAGAGTCTCACTTTGTTGCCCTAGGTAGAGTGCCATGGTGTCACAGCTCACAGCAACCTCCAGCTCTTGGGCTTAGGTGATTCTCTTGCCTTAGCCTCCCAAGTAGCTGGGACTTGGGACTACAGGCCCCTGTGACAACGCCTGGCTATTTTTTGTTGCAGTTTGGCTGGGGCCGAGTTTGAACCTGCTACCCTTGGCATATGAGGCCAGCGCCCTAATCACTGAGCCACAGGTGCTGCCCTAAATGACTGTTTCATACTGTCCCTTTCTTCTTAAATCTCAAGTACTAGCTCCCCCCACCCTCTCTTAGGTGCTGAGATTTTTAAATTTTTACTTCCTATTTTACTAATAAAGGCAATCAAAACAGAATATCCATAGTCTACCATTGCACCTGCTCCCCTACTTCCATCTGTGCCCTTTCTGCTATTGGACAACCTCTGCTCTTGACCAAGGCAGTCCTTTTACCTGCTTGAGTACATTGTTCAGCAACTTTTACCCTTCTGCATGATCTCTGTGGTAGGCTAAAAAATGCCCTCACTAAAGGTATCCAGAATCTGTGAATATGTTTTATCTTATATGGTAAAAGGACCTTTGCAGATGTGATTTAAGGATCGATCTTGAGATGGGGAGATTATCCTGGATCATATGGATGGACCCAATGTAATCACAATGGTCCTTACAAAAGGGAGGTGAGTATCAGAGTCAAAAAGTTGTGGGCTCAGTGCCTGTGGCTCAGAGGCTAGGGCGCCAGCCACATACACTGGAACTAGCGGGTTCAAACCCAGCCCTGGCCTGCCAAACAACAGTGACAACTACAACAGCCTGGTGTTGTGGTGGGCGCCTGTGGTCCCAGCTACTTGGGAGTCTGAGACAAGAGAATTGCTTGGGCCCAAGAGTTGAGGTTGCTGTGAGCTGTGATGCTACAGCACTCTATGGAGGGTGACATAGTGAGACTCTGTCTCAAAAAAAAAAAGTTGTGAAAACAGAAGCAATAATCAACAGTAGTACTTACTAGAGGGAGGTGGGAATGTCAGAGTCAGAGAAGGAGACGTAAAAACAGAAGCAAGAGGTTAGAACAGGCGTCCTCAAACTACGGCCCACGGGCCACATGTAGCCCACCTAGGACATTTATCCAGCCCGCCAGGTGTTTTTGCCACCACTGCCTGTCCTGCTTAGCACCCAACTCGTCCCGGGGCCGGCAGTCCAGCCCGCCAACAGTCTGAGGGACAGTGAACTGGCCGTTTAAAATGTTTGAGGACCCCTGGGTTAGAGTGATGAGAAAAGGGACCCATGAACCAAAGGATGTAGGCAGCCTCTAGAAGCTGAAGAAGGCAAGCAAACAGATTTTTCCCTAAGCCTCCAGAAGAAATGTAGGTTAGAATTTTTTTTTTTTTGAGACAGAATCTCGGTAGAATTTTGACTTCCATAACTGCAAGAGAATATATATGTGTGTGTTGTTTTAAACCACTGACTTTATGGTAATTTGTTATAGCAGTGATAGAAAACAAATACAATTTCTTTGTTTCATTCTTTTTTTTTTTTTTTATTGAGACAGAGTCTCACTGTGTTGCCCTGGGTAGACTACTGTAGCAACACAGCTCACAATAACCTCAAACTCTTGGGCCCAAGCCATTCTCTTGCCTCAGCCTCCCGAGTAGCTGGGACTATAGGCACTCACCATGTGGCTGGTGCCAGAACCACTGTGCACAGGCACTGAGCCCATGTTGAATTTTTTTTTTCTGTCTTAATAAATGCTTTCTTGACCTCACATCCCTTTCAACTCTTACCCTCCTTTTCTCTCTTTTTAGAGTGGAAATCCTTGCAAACATTGTCTTCATTTGCTGTCTTCAGTTTCTCTTTTCCCATCCTTTCAGAACTATTGCAGTTCAGCTTTTTCCCCTCACTACTTAAGGAATACTGCTCTTGTCATGATCACCAGTAATCTCTAGATAGCTAAATCCAATGATCAGTTTCCAGTTCTTATCTGGTTTGACCTGTCAGCTGCATTTTTTATAGTTTATCACATCTTTCTTCTTTGAAATACTTTCTTCATATGGCTTTTAGAATACTATATTCTTCTGTTCTTTCCCTACCTCACTATTTGCACATTTTTTTTAATCTCTTTTGCTTGTTCTTCCTTTTTTCCTGCTCTTTACATTTTTTTTTTTGGCTGGGGCTGGGTTTGAACCTGCCACCTACAGTATATGGGACCTAGGGCTGGCGCCCTACTCTTTTGAGCCATAGGTGCCACCAGTGCTTTTTAAAGTTTTTTATTTTTTTGAGATAGGGTCTCACTCTGTTGCTTGAGTTGAATTGTAGTGTTATCATAGCTCACTGTAGTTTCAAACTCAAGCAACCTCCCTGCCTCAGAAAGCTGAAGTCAACTAATTTTTTTTTTTTTGTAGAGATGAGGTTTCTTACTATTGCCCAGTCTGGTCTTGAACTCCTGGCCTCAAGCAAGCAATTCTCCTGCCTTTTCCTCCCAGTGTTCTGCAATTACAGGTGTGAGCCACTGTACCTGGCCTGCTTTTTAAACTTTTCAAGTGTTCTAGGACTCAGACTAGTGTCTCAGACTTCTGCTCTTCCGTCTCTACTCATTTATTTAGTGATCTCATTTAGTATTAGGGTTTGAATTACCCCTACATGCTGATGACTTCCAAATGTATATATCTAGCCCAACACTTTCCCCTGAATTCTAGGATTAGATATTCAGCTGTCTACCGTAGTTGAAGGACTAATAAGTATCTTAAGCCTAGCATGTCCTAAACAGCCTTGACCTTGCCTCTTTTCCTTGCAAATGTGCTTCTCCTATATCTTTATCTCTCAGATCATGGCCACTCTATTTCATCAGTTGTTTGGGATAACCTTGCAGTTATTCTTGAATCTCCTATTTTCTTTCAGACCCCACATTTGATCCATCCGGAAATCATGCTGGCTCTATCTTGAGGTGATCCAATGTCTGACTACTTCCTTCACTGCCACCTCTCTTGTCCTGCCTATCAGCAGTTGACTTCTAACTGGTCTTCCTGCTTGTCTCTTCTTGCTCCCTTTTCAACCGTCTCAGCTTCATAGCCAGAGAGATCCTTTTGAAGCATAAGTTAGGTCAATTTATTCCTCTTCTGAAAATTATCCAATCATTTTCACTTCTGACTTTATATAAAGCCAAGTCTTTACAGTGGCCCATAAGTGGTTCATGTACTCATACCAGTTGTCCTCTCCTTGTTCTGACTAATTCGTGTTCCTGCTCTAGTAGGCCCTCAGGAGTCTGACACCCCTTTAGATTGCTGTGGCTGGCTTACTTTACTTCAGCCACAATGGCCTCCTGAAACATACCAGCATGTTCCCACCTTTGTACTTGCTATTCCCTCTGCTTGGATGTAGTTTCCCCCAAATCTGCATGGTCTTGATTAGTTACCTTTCTGGTGAAGCCTTTCTTGACCACTGTATTTAAAATGACCTCCCACCTCTGTCCCCCAATTCTCCTTATTCCTATTCTAAACTTTACTTTTCTCCATAGCATTTATCTCCAGCTCACATGTCATATATTTTCCAACTTCTTATGAAAGTATTCAAACATACAGGAAAATTGAAAGACTAAGACAATAAACAGCTTTGTATCTACCACATAGATCCAACAATTGCTAATATTTTGCCGTTTCTGCTTTTTATTTATTTATTTTGAGACAGAGCCTCAAGCTATTACCCTGGGTAGGGTGTCATGACATCACAGCTCACAGCAACCTCAAACACCTGGGCTTAAGTGATTCTCTTGCCTCAGCCTCCCAAGTAACTGGGACTATAGGCACCTGCCATAAGGCCTGGCTATTTTTTGGTTGTAGTTGTCATTGTTTGGCAGGCCCAGGCCAGATTCGAACCCACCAGCTCTGGTATATGTGGCTGGCGCCTTAGCCACTTGAGCTATAGGCGCCACCCCTTTTTATTTAATTTTGATTGATCTATTTGGAAATAAGTTGTACAGATCATGTCATTTCACCCCTAAATTGTTTCTCATGCATCTCCTACAAATAGTGACATAGTCATAATGTAGCATAATATCACAGTCACACTTAACACAATAAAAATTAATTCCCTGGTGTTATCTGATATCTAGGCTATATTCCAAATTTTCCTATTTAGCCCCAAATGTTGCTTAGAGTTGGGATTTTTTTTGTTTTTGTTTTTGTGTATTTTTGTTTGTTTTTTGACTAAGGATTGGCCAAAGCTCATACAACTCATATGACTCTGGTTTCTCTCTGTCTTTCTCTGTCTCTGTTTGTGTCTCTCTTTCTCTTATTTTTATTTTTTTCAGATAGAATCTTGCTCTGTTGCCCAGGCTAGAGTGCCATAGTGTTAGCCTAGCTCACAGCAACCTCAAACTTCTGGGCTCAAGGGATCTTCCGTCCTTGACCTCCCAAGGGCGCCCCCCCCACCCCTGGCCAACACTCAGCTAATTATTTCTATTTTTACTAGAGAAGGTCTCACTCTTGTTTAGGTGTATCTCCAACTCCTAAGCTCAAGGGATCCTCCTGGCTTGGCCTCTCAGAGTGTAGGGTTACTGGTGTGAGTCACCACACCCAGCCTCTTTGGTTTGTCTTAGTCCAGAAGCGTTCCCCCTGTTTTTATCTTGTCATTAATATTTTTTAGAGATGGGGGTCTCCATCTGTCACCCAGGCTGGAGTGCAGTGGCATCATAGCTCATTGCAGCCTCAAACTCCTGAGTTCAAATGATCCTTCTGCCTCCATCTCCCAATAGCTAGGACTACAGGCATGCACCATCAAGTCTGGCTTTTTTTCCCTTAATTTTTATAGAAATGGGTCTTGCTGTGTTACCTAAGGTAATGTCAGTAACTTTAAAATTAAGAGACTAAGCCAGTCATTTTGTAAACTGTCCTACATTCTAGGTTTGTCTGAATGTTTCTTTGTGATATCATTTAACTTGTTCCTTGACCCCTTGTGTTTCTTACAGACTGGAAGTTAAAGATCTAAAGTCTTTACTTAAATTTAGGTTAAACATTTTTGGTTAAAATATTTCCTGGGTAGGGCAGTGCCTGTGGCTCAAAGGAGTGGGGTGCCGGCTCCATATACTGGAGGTGGTGGTTCAGTCCTGGCCTTGGCCAAAAATTGCAAAAAAAAAAAAAAAATTTCCTGGGTGATGTTAAGAATTTCATATTGTGTCATATCAGGAAATGAGTAAGTTTCAAGTTGTCTTTTTTTTCTTTTTTGAGACAGAGTTTCACTATGTTCCCCTTGGGAGAGTGCTGTGGCATCACAGCTCACAGCAACCTCCAACTCTTGGGCTTAAGCAATTCTTCTGCCTCAGCCTCCCAAGTAGCTGGCACTACAAGTGCCCACCATAACACCTGGCTTTTTTGTTGTTGTTGTTGCAGTTGTCATTGTTGTTTCAGCTGGCTGGGGCCAGGTTTGAACCAGCTACCCTCAGTATATGGGGCCAGCGGCCCTATCCACTGAGCCACAGGCACCATCCCAAGTTGTCTTATTGTGAGTCTACGTTTGACTGGTGGTGACTGGTAGACAAAGACGTTTTTCTTTTTCCAGTTACCAAGTAATCTGTTGGATAATTCTGTGGAACATTTTATATGTCTTACATCTTTGTGTTGTTTATTCTGTCTCCTTGCCAAGGTGTAGAGGAGCTGGGATTAGAAACTATCCTATTTGACTCTGTAGCCAATACCTCACCTTTGTCTCAGCATCTGTATCTCCCTTGCCTGGCATATACGTATACTTGTCTTTTGATCTATTTTGTGAGCTTATTAGAGGCAACAAAGTTATCTTATCTATTTTTATATCCAGGTAGTGTTTAGATTCACAGTAGCTGCAGAGCAAGTATTTGTCCCAGATTAGAAGGAAGCATTAGAACCTATCACCTTTCACTTACCTCCAAGAAACTCAAACTCTACAGGTTCTAGCCATTAAGTATTAGAGTTAGAGAAGATCTTAATGGAGAATATATGGTGAACTACCACCCTTCTGACAGGCCCTTTAGATACAGGAAATGTTCTATTGAAGATTTCTTGAGCATATGTTTTGTTCTACCATTTCCAGCCATAATGAATAGCTCTTCTTCAGAGACCCATGGACACCTCCACAGTGTCTCCTCACCTTCAGAGCAGGTGTTCTCAATGCCTTTGCCTAGGAAGGCTCCTCTCAATACTCCTGGCACTCCAGTCCTTGAAGACTTTCCTCAGAATGATGATGAAAAGGAGCGATTGCAGCGGAGGCGCTCCAGGGTCTTTGACCTGCAGTTCAGCACGAACTCGCCTCATTTGTTAGCCTCCCCCTCCAGTAGGTGAGTGTATTTCTGGGCTGACTCTCCTCAAGGCAGCCACCTTGACATGGGTTGCCTGAGTCTGGGTATCACCGGAAACCTCATTGGTTTGGGGCCTGGGTTTTGAAAAGTTATAATATCATGGATCTTTGCCAGAGTTGTTTGTTTTGTTTTCCATATAGGAGTATTGACATTTCGTCTACTATCCCTAAGTTTACAAACAAGCAGATTACAGAACATTATTCTACCTGTATCAAACTCTCCACTGAAAATGTGAGTATCTGCTGGTTTTTCATTGAAGATTTTGTAACTTGATTACAGGGGAAATCTAGCTATCTTGATTTAGTAGAGAATGCATGATCAATGATGATTATTGTATTTTCCAGTGAGTCTTCTTAATGCTGTGTTTCACTGTGGTTTTACTTTTTCTTAAGGACCTTTGCCTACTACCTGCAGCATAATCTAGAGGGGCAGCGTGGCGGAGGGGTCAATGGTATGAGTTCTGGAGCTAGACAATAGCTAGATAATAGAGTTCTGGAGCTAATAGTGAATGTTGGAGCTAGCTAGAGTTGGAGGCTACGTATTTACAAGCTGTGTGCAAGTTACCTGACCATAGTGCTGCAGAACTATGGAGAATGAGAGTAGTATCTGCCTGATAGAGTACTTCTGAGGGTCACCAAGTCTCTTAATGTATAGTGCTTAGAGCAGGGCCTGCACACAGCAGTCAGTCAGTACTTCTGTGCTGTCCATTTTGAGACCTTGACAATGAGGACATGCACGTATGGATCTGGCTCTTGTCAAGTGTTTGTGGAAAGTGAAATCAGTGGAGAGATGTGTGTATTCCTATATGAAGACTCAGCTTCCTCTGTTCAGCGTAGCATTATTTACATGAGCCTAGACTATAAATAACTTTTCTGTAATTTTCTGTTTTTAGAAAATCACTACCAAGAATGCTTTTGGTTTGCACTTGATTGATTTCATGTCAGAGATTCTTAAACAGAAGGACACAGAACCAACCAACTTTAAAGTAAGAAGGATATCTACTTTTCTCTTGCATGTGAATTGAATGATGATTATTTCTAGTACTTACCATAACATAATTCTAAAAATACATAAGAGTTTTCCTCATGTAGATATTATATTAGCTACTGTATCTTTCCTAAACTGGTGAAGTGCAGAGAAAATAATATGTTCTGTTTATTTCCTAGCAGTCTGAGGGGGATCTTTGTCATTGTTCCCTTGGGGCAAGTAAATAGTTTCTAATGTTTTCTGTGTTTTGCCTGTTCAGAAGTTACTTTTTGTGCATCTTCTTGAGTACACCTCTACTTGTTTGATTAGGTAGCTGCTGGTACTCTGGATGCTAGCACCAAGATCTATGCAGTGCGTGTGGATGCTGTCCATGCTGATGTATACAGAGTCCTTGGAGGGCTAGGCAAAGATGCACCATCTTCAGAAGAAGTAGAGGGCTGTGGTGCAGGTATGTGGATAGGATGTGGATAGGTATGTGGATAGGATTTAAGGGGCTTCTTTTAGGATATACCAGGTAGTTATTTCAATGATATATTGGAATGAGGTCGCAAAAAATCAATTATTATATTTTGCCATAAATAATGTACACCCACATTTTTGGCCCAAACTTTCAGGGAAAAAAGTAATTTGTTTTAATTTTTAATTTAAATTTTTATTTGTATTTAGGCACTTGTTTTTGTATTATAAAGGAATTTTGTAAAAATATCAGCTAGATTGCTAGTTCCTCCCTAAAGTGTATAAAAAGAAATACATTGTTCTTTCTCTTTGGCCAAAAATGCTTTCATTCTAAGTTTGTTGTAAGTTCAGTAAAACCAATTACTGTATTTGGGGTATTATTTTATATACTGATATGGTTATTGCTTTCTAGAGTTAGATTTTTAATGCATAAGCATAAATAAAATAATTTAAAACATTTGTATAGATGTGGAATTGGTACTACCCATGTATAATGTGCATCCTTATTTTGCCTCAAAAATTTGGGCAAAAAAGTACACATTATACATGGTTAAATATGGTGTCTCATTTTATTGAAGACATAGTGTTATTAGAATCGTGTCTTACATGAGAAGATACTCAAACACTCAAGTTATTTTCAACAAAGGAAGGGCCTCATAAATACTTTTAGATTTTATTTAGGCAAGTTTGAGTAAATGTCACCATGAAGGAAGTTTCTGATTTGGGGGGTTTTGGAAATGAAATTATTTTAGAAGCCAAATCTAATTTGATTTCTCCATAAACTGATTACTTAATGCCTATTGCTTTGAGAGAATTGCACACATTTAAATTATGATGACTCTTTGAAGCGTTTGAATTAGTTAAGTTCAGGCACATGCTTCAAAGCAGCCCTAATAGTATGCAATCTTATTTCTCTTTTTAGATGGAAGTGCTACTGAAACAGGAACAACCAAAAAGGCTCCAAAGCCAAAAAAGAAGCATTTATACAAAACCATTGAGCAGAATATAAACAACCTCAATGTCTCTGAAGCAGATCGAAAGTGTGAGGTGAGGAACTAGGTGCACATTACGAAGCTCAGTAGCTGAAACTTGGCAGGGCCTAAGAATGTGCTTATTTGCTGGTATGTGCTTGTTTAAACCTTAAGAAAGTAAAATATTCCACTGGTGTGTCTGCATTGTCACTCCTTAGCTTTATAGTGAAGACTGAAATTAAGTCCCTCAATATTGTACAATGATTGAATAGAAAGAAATCTCAAATTACTGAGAAAATTAACTGATAAAGAAACTTATTTCCTAATAAATGTAGCAGTAGAGATACTAGCTAATATTTGTTGTACAAATGCTGGATGCCGTGATTCCTGTTACCTGTGTTAATGCATATAATCCTTACAATATCCTTCTGACATTTTGTAGAGAAAAATTAAGGCACAAAAATGCCTAGGATGGTACATCTAGGAGTGAGCTAGGATTTGAATCTTAAGAGGGATAGCTCCAGATTCCTGGCTTTAAATGACCTTACTGTGTAGCAAATCGTAAGGAATCTACTTAAAAGAAATGGTGCTGTAGGCCTCATTTACAATTAGCACAGCTAACTTAAATAGATGTTGCTATACTTTTTTTTTTTAATTTTGCTATTAAAAAATTGTTTCCAGGGTGGCACCTGTGGCTCAAAGGAGTAGGGCGCCAGGCCCATATGCTGGAGTGGTGGGTTCAAACCCAGCCCCGGCCAAAAACAGGAGAAAAAAAATTGTTTCCATGAACATTGTTATATTTGTGCTGTTCTGGAAGTATATCTGTAAGACTGGGAGTATATCTATAAGAGAATTCAGAGAAATGGAATTTTAGTTGCCCTCAAAAAAGATTATTAACAATAGATGGATTACTGCTGTCTCCCATTAACAATAGACTGGATTGCTGCTTTCTCTTACCTCCACAACATTCATAAATTGTAACTAATGTCAAAAGACTGGAATTGATGACCAAGGGAATAAGCACATGTGGAGAAAGGACTGAGCTCTGGGCTACCTTGATCTTAGGTGGTCAGAGAACTGAAGAAACATCAAGTAGATAGGAGGAAAACCAAAACAGTAACGTGGTATCCAATTGAGAAAGTGTTTCAGGGAGGGGGAATGATCAACCATGTTAACCAATCCAATCCAATTTTTCTGCCACCACATACTCCTCAGCAACTATTTATCTTGGGTGGGAAAGAAGTTGGTGGATTATTTGTAATTATCCTACAGTTTTAAAAGAGAAAAACATAAATATGAACTCCCCTGATAATTTTACTGTCTGTTTTAGGTTACATAAAGTGTTTTTGTTTATTTTTGTTTATAATTTTTTTTGCTTTTTTTTTTTTGCCCTTTACTTATTTTTTATTGTTTCAAGTTAATTTGAGGGTACGAAGAATTAGGTTACAATGTTTGCATTTTTTAGGTAGAGTTCCTCTTATAATTATGTCCCACCCGCAAGAGGTGTACTATACCCCCTAACATTGTGCCCATTTAAGTGGGAACACACCTTTCCCCCCATTCCCTGCCCCCACCTTCAATTGATTTGAGTTTTTCTCTTATGTTGGCATGTATTAGATCATCTACTGGCTTCATATAAGTATTAAGTACATGGGATTCTTACTCCTCCATTCTTGTGATACTTTACTAAAAAAGATGTGTTTTACCTTCAGGTTAATACAAAAGATGTAAGGTCTCTATCTTTTTTAATGGCTGAATAGTATTCCCTGGTATACATATTCCTGGGTTGATGGGCATTTAGGTTGTTCCCACATTTTGGCAGTTGTAAATTGAACTGCGATAACAATCTAGTGCAAATGTCCTTATGATTAAAATGATTTTTTTCTTCTGAGTAGATGCCTAGTAATGGGAGTGCAGGATTAATTTGAGTTCTTTGAGGATTCTCTATACTTATACTTCCTTTCACAGCGGTTATATTAGTTTGCAGTCCCTATTTCTTTTCTTTTCTTTTTTTTTTTTTTTTTAAGGAGACAGAGTCTCACTTTGTTGCCTTGGTAGAGCGCTGTGGCATTACAGCTCACAGCAACCTCCAGCTCTTAGGCTTAGGCAATTCTCTTGCTGCAGTCCCTGTTTATAAATTTTTTGAGTGTGATACTTATTGAAGCAATCTTCAGGATAAAGTCCAGCCTTCTTGCATGTCTCATCATAGAAAACGATTTCTCGGCTCGGTGCCTGTGGCTCAAGTAGCTAAGGCGCCAGCCACATACACCTAAGGCGGCAGATTCGAATCCAGCCTGGGCCCACCAAACAACAAAACAGATGTTTTGGTGACATCTGCACCAAAAAATAGACGGCCGTTGTGGTGGGCACCTGTGGTCCCAGCTACTTGGGAGGCTGAGGCAGGAGACTCGCTTGAGCCCAGGAGTTGGAGGTTGCTGTGAGCTGTGATGCCACATCACTCTACCCAGGGGGACAGCTTGAGGCTCTGCCTCAAAAAAAAAGAAAAAAATGATTTCTCTCCTTCATCTTTGTCATTTCTCCTGCTGCAAACCATGCAATCCTTTGTTGATTTTTTTTTCATTTTTCATTATAAAACACATCTTCCCATTTACCCTTTCCTCAGTGTCAGAAGATGATGGTCTTTCCCTCTTTCTTGAATTTTTTTTTTTTTTTTTTTTGAGACAGAATCTTACTCTGTCACCCTGGGTAGAGTGCTGTAGCATCAAAGCTCACAGCAACCTCAAGCTCTTTGGCTCAAGCAATCTTTTTGCCTCAGCCTCCCAAGTAGCAGGGCTATTGGGCGCCTGCCAAGATATCTGACTAGCTTTTCTAGGAGAGAAGGGATCTCTCTCTTGCTTATGTTGGTCTCAAATTCTGAGTTCAGGTGATCCACCAAACTTGGCCTCCCAGCGTGCTTGGTTTATAGCACTGAGCCACCACACGACTGTAATTAAATTTCTGTTCCTCATGTTGCCCACAAGATGAGAAATATGATTTCTCCTGTAGAAAGATGTGTCAGCACTTTTTCTCTACTCTCCTCATCTAATGAGTAAAGGATGTAGAAGTTTGTAACTGCAACAGAAGTATAATTTTTTTCAACCAATTGTAAGACTTCCTTGTAAATCTGTAACATCCATGGTACTGATCAGCTCTGTCCACTCTTCCCATAAACTTTGTGTATTCTAAAACAACTGTTGTTTTTTTCAAACTGAAAGGGCTGTTTCTTCCTATAACTAGTGATCAACTGTGTCTGAGGGCCAAAGAATGTTCTCAGCATTGTCACTACCTCTTGTCATGGGATGAGAGGCATGAAATAAACATATCAGATGGGCGGTGCCTGTGGCTCAGTGAGTGGGGCGCCGGCCCGTATACTGAAGGTGGCAGATTCAAACCCGGCCCCGGCCAAACTGCAACAACAACAAAAAAATAGCTGGGTATTGCAACAGGTGCCTGTAGTCCCAGCTACTCGGGAGGCTGAGGCAAGAGAATCACCTTAAGCCCAGGAGTTGGAGGTTGCTGTGAGCTATGACATTACAGTACTCTACCAAGGGCAATAAAGTGAGACTCTGTCTCTAAAAAAAAACATATCAGATGTCTCCAACATTCCAACATCAGAGCAGAACAGAAAATCATTATGCCAGACAAGGTCCAACATAGGATTAGAAAGGTTTAAATGTGGCAACCTGAGGCCACTAGTGAGCTTGGAGAAGGGGTCCTTTGGAGCTAAAACTCAGACCTCCCCAAGTGTGTTGCTTGGCTGATGCTGATGTCCCTGAATTTAAGGAGGGGCTCATGGGTGTGCTGGCTGGTACTGGTGTCTCTGAGGGATGCAGCAAGTCTGGTTCTGTGAGTGTGAGAAAACTGCAAATGGGATTCAGCTACTGCTATAGGCAGGCCTGTTGCAGCTAGGGTAAAGCACTGCTGGACAACACTCTTCAAGCCCTGCTGTCTCCCTCTAGTGCCTCTGATTGGTAAGCCTAACAGAGAGCAGCTAGCACAGCCAAATGTCATCACAGAAAAGGAGAGAATGTAGGTTTGGAGTTGAGAGGCACACAGAAAGTGTCATGAGATCTACTCACAAAGTCTCTGGAGTAGAGAGATATAGGTGTGGAGAGTGAGAGAGCACACAAATGTGCAAAATGTTACCCATTGGGAGATCTACAGGGAAGTTATATAGAGATTTATATGACTCTTAAAACATTCTTAGAGGTTTGAAAATTTTTATTTTTATTTATTTATTAATTTTTGAGACAGTCTCATTTTGTCGCCCTCTGTAGAGTGATGTGGCATCATAGCTCACAGCAACCTCAAACTCTTGAGCTCAAGTGATTCTGTTGCCTCAACCTCCCAAGCAGCTGGGGTTATAGGTGCCCGCCACAACACTCAGTTATTTTTAGAGATGGGGGTCTCGCTCTTGCTCAGGTTGGTCTCAAACCCGTGAGCTCAGGCAATCCACCTGCCTCAGCTGCCCAGAGTGTTGGAATTACAGGCGTGAGCCACCATGCCTGGCCAAGGTTTGAAATTTTTTAAAAATGGAATAAATAACAGAATGTTTTGTTAATGGCAACAGTTTAGTGGAAAACTAATTACTGATGATGAAACGAAGAATTGCTAGGATGAAGTTGATTCCTTCAGTAGGTGTAAAGGGAAAGGAATGGAGAGCATAAGTGGGGGTTATTTCTTGAGAGTGGGATTTGAGTACAAGCACGAAGGAGCCTTCTGGATATTGTCTTCTGGTGGTATCTCCCTCTCACATCACCCAATGAAATGGGAAGCCATGTCATTGACTGACAGTATGGAGGAGGAAAGTGTTGGAAATGTGAGGAAAGGAAAAAGCTGGGAAAGAATCATACAGGAGGGTGGGCAAGTAAAGAACTAGGGAGATAATGGTTTGATTGCCAGACATTCAGGGTCTACTTGAGGTGGTGGAGATGGATTTAAAGAAAGGTCAGTCTGCATGTCTTTGGGACTTCTCCAGCCATGGTTAACTGTGTGGGTGCGAGTACATAATACGTAAAAAGTTGGATTTAACAAGGAATTGTGTTGAGCTGAGTGAATGGACAGAGGTAAAAGACAGCACTATAGTTGAGAACATGTGTGAGGAAATGGTTACAGTCATTGCTTATGACATTTTAGATGGAAGAGAGGGGAATGAGGATTGGTTGAAAGTAATATGATCAGTATTTTGTAGGGCCTATTGGGGTCAAAGACTTGGTGTTGAGGACAAGAAAGTGGAAGCTAGAAAGGTAGGAGGGGATTGGCAGAGAAGGACATTTGGAATTGAGCATATGGAGAGGTTGCAGTCATGGTTAGTGATTCAACTCAGAGAACAGGCAGGGGACTAAAGGGTGGAGAGGTGTGGGGTCTTAGTAGGACCTCTCAGAATCCTGGGCTGCTTAGGATGAAGGACAAGACCACTGAAGAAGAGGATAGCAAGTAACTTAGAGGCCAGAAATCACTAAGAACCAGACTGGAGTGAAGCTAGAGAACAATAATGAGCCAGGAGCTAATAATAAGATCTTCCAAGAAGGGCTCAGGTTGTGGACTGGCCTGGGACTGGAAGATGACTACAGCATATGTGGACATGGGTGGCAAAGGCTGGGGATGGGGTTAGGAATTGGGAGGGAGGGTAGTTGGAAGCTGCAGTGAGATCACCTAGCTCACGGTTCACCTCACCTAGCTGGATGTCTTAGTCCATTTGCATTGTTATAAAGGAGTACCTAAGGCTGGGTAGTTTATAGAGAAAAGAGGTTTATTTGGCTCATGGTTCTGTAGCCTGTACAAGAAGCATAGTGTTAGCATCTGCTTCTGTTGAAGGCTTTAGGAAGCTTCCAGTCATGGCTGAAGGCAGAGATAAGCTGGTGTGTAGAAATCACATGGAGAGAAGTAAGAGAGGGAATGAGAAAGGGGAGGGGGCACCGAGCTCTGTTTAATAACCAGTTCTCCAGAGAGACATTTTGGGGGATCTGCTCCCCATGATATAAATGCCTCCCCTTACTCCACATTAGGGATCATATTTTAGCATGGAGGTGACAGATACCCGAATTTTATCACCGGTAGTGTTTTGAAGGCTTTGTAGCCACCTTAGAGGCCTGCAACTCAATTAGTGCCTTTCAGCCTATTTTTCATTGTCATTCTTACTTTTGCTTTTGGTCCATAGCAAAATCAGGGATTATTCAATATAGGACATTGGAAATTCTGTTTTCCAGTCATCATCTTTCTTACCAGGTAGAGCCAGTTCTGGGACTGAGGAAAACAGAATCTTTTGCTAGCTTTTCCCATGGTCATAAAGAGAAAACAGGAGCAAGCATGCAGTGCTGCTTTCTCTAAGCCTGCAGTTGTTGGGCTATGGTTTCTTTATGCAAAGAGAAGTCAGTAACGTCATGAAGAAATGCTAAATACCTCAGTCTTGAAAAGCTTTTTTTTGCTCTATAATCTGCTTGTAAACTTGTAATAGTCAAGAGTATGGAAGATAAAAGGAGGGAGAGATTGTCACAAACTTAGAATTTGAAGGTCTGTTTATCAAACTCTTGTTTTCTTGGAGATCAGAAAGCAAATGTTGTGTGGTGTGTCTTGACCAGTTGCAAGCACTTGTTTATATGCATATGAAATGATCTCTTTTGGACACAATTGTGTATTATGTACAAAATGCTTGCTGTTATGAGAGATGGGAACTTTATTGTGCTTCAGTTCCTTACACTGGGAGAACACAAATTGATACAATGTAAGGAAGGTCAAGGCATATACTGTAGGATGGCTATGTAGGTGTCAGACTTTGTGGAAGAGGCAAGATTTGAACTGGGCCTTTAAGGAAGGTCAGGTAGTCGTTGTCAGGGAGGTGGTTCTAAGAAGCAGTATCAAAGGCCATGGATCATTTGGTTCTTTAGGGAACAGGAGAATATATAAGTTTGACTAGAACTGAAGATTTACTTCTAAGTAATCACCTAAAATGACCTCGGCTTTAGCATACAATCTGTTATCTACCTGTTTTTTTTTTTTTTTTTTGAGACGGAGCCTCAAGCTATCCCCTGGGTAGAGTGCCATGGCATCACAGCTCATAGCAACCTCCAACTCCTGGGCTCAAGCGAGTCTCCTGCCTCCACCTCCCAAGTAGCTGGGACCACAGGCACCCGCCACAACGCCCGGCCATTTTTTGGTTGCAGCCATTATTGTTGTTTGGTGGGCCCA